>JAVQJF010097119.1:0-31130 GCA_036023855.1 Gadopsis marmoratus | reverse complement strand
GTGTCCCCATCGGTGTGTGAATGTGGTGTGAGTGTCCCCTAAATGTCTGTTTGTCTGCCCTGCGATTGACTGGCGACCAGTCCTGGGTGTTTCCCTGCCTCTCGCCCAAATGTTAGCTGGGATAGGCTCCAGCCCCCCCCTGCGACCCTTCGGGATAAGCAGTCTGGATAATGAATGCATGAATGTTCAAATCAGTTGGTGCGATTACAATATGTTTACTTTGCTGCATCCTAAAGGTCCAGGAGCTGACGCACAGCAGCTTGTTGATGAATGAGGAAGAGTGTAACGCCACACTGTTTGTGCTGCATATGTTGAGAAATCAAACAAAATCATCATTTTTCATCAGACTGGCCGTTGGCTCATAACGTGACATGAGGTTTTCCATCATTCCGTCTGTTAAAAATGAGTTTAAATGGTTTGGATACCACATTGACTGAATATGTCCATTTCACAAATGTGTTAAGTGAATGTGTGCCTACTGTAACCAGTGTTATTTAACACCTCACACAATCTTAACTCATTTCCAGTCACCTCCCAACACACAGTCAGTCTCTCTTTCCCCAACACCTGCTCTGCATCCATCACAGTGTTTTCCCTTTCTTCATTTTCCTGGTCTAGCCAAGTGTGTGTTACGGGGGGGGAGACTAAGTGCTTTCTGTCACGTCCATAATTCACATTCAGTCTGCATAACTTCTCCAGCCAAAAACATGATCTTCTGTTTTTCACGTTGGACAGTGCAGAGTCCCATTTTAAAGCCGGGTATCCATTGTGGAAAAAAACGATTCTTATGCTCATAAAGTAGTTAAGGTTAGGTTACATTCTGAGTAACTTAAGTATCAGGGATAATATTTCTGCTTTTAATCAAATGTATTTTGAGGAATTAGAAGAACATTCTATGCACATTATCCTGTATTTAAGTCCTGTATTGTATTTTTAATCTTTATATTTTTTAAACCTGTGGTTTAACTATCTACACATGGAGGATGGTTGGACATACATACTTATGTACCCCCACCAAGGGTCTGTGGGGTTCATTTGTGGGAAGTTAATTTCCCTGCCAAGAAAAGTAATAAAGCTGACCACAGCACGCTGCCTTGGTCATGTCATGGTGCAGGAGCTGCTGGTTCCACTAAACTTACTCATGGTTCTGGTCTGGAGAGCAGCTACTGTGTGTGAGACTGCAGCATAACAGTTCCTGTCACAGGTCTTGTTAAGGGGTGAAGAATGAAACAGATGGTTTTGGGGAAACGGAGGGAGAAAAGAGCAAAAATACCGTCCTTGTTTTTAAAGGGAGTGCAACTGAGTCACAGATCTCTCCCGTGTGGAAAAAGCCTGCACGTACTTTCCACTTGTGAAACAGTGCTGAACCGTGTAGGATCAAAACACGGGACAGTTTCAAGGTGCAGAATCTTAAGTGTTACTTTAAAAAAAAAGTGTAACTTCCATATTCACTACAACACATTTTTCTTGAAATGTGCACTGCGGTATAGGGGAGGAACTGGTGTAAAAGAAGATATAAATATTTGTGAACAAAAGAGACATTCTGTTCGGTGTATTTGGGGTATGACTTAAGTTCCTGGGCTCACTATCAGATTTATGAGCTGTCTCTGTCGTAGTCTCTGGAAGGCTGCCTGGCTTATATCAAAGTGAATAACCTCATCTCTCTCTCTCTGTCTCTGATTTCCCTACATAACATCCATATTTCAACACATGACTGATCTCCACTCTGGTTGCTTCAGCAGTGATTTTCATTCATTTCAAAACAACATTGAGTTAGACAACCCATTGCAATTCACACGACGTCTGTATAAGTTGCATTGCATTTCCATGTGAATGAAACTTCAAGCTAGATTGAGTTGAAAAGCCTGCAGTGAATTACCAAGCTAAAGTTTGAAGTTTGATAAAGAAACAGTTTCTGCAAAATGATTTTCAAGCCCTTTAACACATTAAGTCAAAAACAGAAGTGTAAAAACAAGACGTTGTTGTTTTATGGGAGGTTACACGGGACTACTTCAACCCTCTCATCCATCCCTCAGCAAGAAAGCAAGAAAACCTTCTCCCCAATCTGTTGAACTATTCCTTTAAGTAAAACATTAACAATAAACTGGTATGGTCTTCTCATTACCATGAGTAAAATCTGTGTAGCTTGTGTGCTGCCAGTGTTTTGCCATGTGAGTCATGTGTTAGTCAGTGACTAAAAGAGATGACACTGGTGAAAACAGCTGTTTTGTTTGGAGTCCCTTCCAAGATTTCCCTATCTAAAAAAATGTGTGCCAATCTTTAACACATGTAGAGCCTTGGGAGCGCTTGTTTTTAGTGCGTGGTTCTCCCCCCCCCGGCTTCACCAAAGTGTGGACGGGCAGCTTGCAGAGTGAGAGCCAGGTGGCCACAGCTGGATGAAGCAAACAGGGGGGTGGAGTGGAGGACTGGGAGATGTGTGATGATAGTGAGGTGCAAAGAAAGTTGAGAGGGTTTAGAAGAGAGGTAGAAAGTTGGAAGGTGAGGGGGCTGATTTATATACTAGAAGGGTGGAGGGCGAGATGAGCAGCAATGGGACCATGACTGTCAGTCTGTCACACCCAAGTCTGGCTGCTCTCCTGCTGTTTGCCTCCAGCTCCCTGCCTGGAGTGGTAAAAGAGAATTTTGGAATTTGTATCTTTGCAGTTAAAATATGAACAGAAGAATGCACCGTGCATTCAGAGGCCTGAAGACAAGACATTGAGTTTTGCAGAAGTTCATACTCCAAACAGCTACGGGGTGAACAGAAAACGGTTGAGCAACATAATTTGTGTCTGTCAGCATCTTCACTGCTCCTCATCCTCGCGTCAGCTCTGAATCAGTCTGAATTTACTGCACAGGATGTGAGGAACATCTGATGGTTTGCTGGCGACAAATGCCAGAGGTCGCTGAGAGCGGGCGGCCCGTGCAGCCAAAACACTCCTGGATGAGCCACTTCCCGAGATTCCACAACACAGTGCTACAATACAGAGTTACTGTGGAAACCAGATTGGGTGGGGCTGCATGGAGAGTGACAGCGAGGGTTTGACTTGACAAGTAAGGGGTAACTGATGGCAATGCATCATTGACTGAATAATATGCACACAAGACGCTCATACACCCTTGAGATGAGGTAACCTCCGTGTCAGGAGGAGGGGCAAAGGCACCAGACAAAATATTTTATCATTCAATTCTCTGTTGGGGAAAGTCCAAGTGAAGTTTCAAGTGTTATCAAAACAAGTGGCAAGTCACAACTCTTCATAAGCAACTCAAGACGCAAGACTTTCTGGTCTCTGAATGCTAAAATTGCACGTCATTTGTACGTTTTTACTTCCAAGGCTGTGTTTAGAGAGTTTTATCATATAGTTGAGACCACGTCTTGTCATTGCCCAATAATTCAACGTGAGCAGGGCCTGCCAGTTACTGTCTTATTTATTTTGTATTGTTCTGTGTGTTTACAAGCTATGTAAACAGCACTAACATTAATCTCCTGATAAAGTTGATGTGACACGCTCCTTAGCACATCCAACGGATACGAGGCAACAGTCCGATGTTCACTCTCCTTTTGGCTCTGCTTTGGTCTCTACCAACTCCTGAGGGAAATTTCTGGCTCTTTAGCTGTTTGTCTGTCTCCCATTCGGTGCTGGGTGAACTGAAAACAGCTGCCAGTTGCATCGGAAAACACAGCTGGTGAGAGTGGTGAGAGCGAACCAGAACAGTAAAGCTGTGGACAGATGAAGCTGGCGGTGTTTTGTTACAGAAGCTAAAATAAACCGCAGAGCTGAGCTTATCTGCAGCGTGGGGTGGTCATTCTCTGTGGGTTCGCCACTAGGAGCCAGAACTTTCAGACACAAGTAACTGATCATGTTTTTCGTTGGATGTGCAATCATAACTTCAAAAGGCGCTTTGTTCACTGGTGGAATATGAGGAAGTCTCCCACGTCTTCCACCTTTCTTGCCCTTTTTTGAGGGTGGGCCCATGCTGATCCAAGAACAGCACTCCCACTGCAAAGCTTTGTGAATGCTGACTTACACCCTCCACGGCTGCAGACAGCCGTGTGTCCTCAGATTAGTCACAGTTTACACCTCCACCAGTCAAACCTGCCACTATCTGTGCTGCCATGTCCAGGACGGCAGTCTTCCGTGACACTTCTGCAGTTAGGGATGTGGAAACCTTGTCTGTGTTTTCATACCATGACACCAGGTGTACATAAGCATGACCCTAACAGGGTAACACAGGTAACCATTTCTGCACTGTGTTGCGTGATTGTGTGCGAAAGAAAGAAAGAAAGAAAGGAGAGAGAGAGAAAGGAAATGTGGCCCTGGTGGAAGTGTACGCTGTGTGCTTCTTTAACCTGTGTCCTCACGCACAGTTTGTCCATAGTGAAATCACTCAATGTAAAAAGGAGGAGCTGTGCTTTTCCTGTGGGATTAATTTCCCAGACATTCCCTCTGGTTTTAATAAGGCCAGTGGGGAAAAGTAGGGGAAACAAGTCTGCATCTTGTTTACCCGCCGGAATAAAAAAATAGCCAGTTTGTTAGTGTTGCAAAATGAGCTTCGCAGACGTGCACAGAATTTGGGACCTGTGTGAAAACGTCTGTGCCTCTTCCTGTTGTCACACCAACCAAGACTGATTGTCTTATAAAACAGAGGCCACAATTCATCACATTAATGAATTGCTGATTAGGCTTCCAGTGGAAAGGTGATGATATTCACACAGACAGGGCAAATTTCCAAAGGACTTACAGTAAGCTCCAAAAGCGGCGAGGTAGAGAATCACTCTACCCCGACCTTTGGTCAATCTTGTTACTCACACTGTTGGTGTGTGTCTGCGACATGCGTTTTTTCTTCACTTCCCCCTCGCAACAACCTGCCTGCCTCGTCACCTCTGACTGAGCAGGTTGTCCTCAAAAGCTCCTAGAAGAAGGAGACAAAGAGAGGCTTTGAGTGGGCAGAACGTTTGCTGGCCTTCAGGAGAGGAGAAACAGACCAATGTAGATTCAAAGAAGCCGGCCAACAGTCAGACAAAACCATATATAGGTCAACACAAAGATTCCATTGTTGTTAATGAGTAAATGCATTAATTCCCTTCTGCAGTAAAAGCTGTTTGTGCCCAAGATGCTGGGCCAATTTGGATCCTTGTCCGAGCTGTTTTACTCATATTTACCACATCTTTTAAAGCATTCAGCCTTAATGAGTGAGCATTATTCCATTATGCTCTGTTTCACTGCGTGTTTTATTAGACAACATGATTGTTGTCTCTAGATTCTGTTTAGACTGACATGCACACAGCATACAGCAGGTTAGAGCATGGTATATTCCAGCTCTCCTGCCTGCCTCCTAAAACTTCCTGACAACATCACCAACGTAAATTTTCACTGTGCCGACCCGGTAGGGAGGCAGGATGATGGTTCACGAGATCCTAGCAAGTGAAGAAAATGTACCCCTTTCTCGGTTGTGTGTTTTTCTTATTGTCGGCACTTTCTGCCAATGTGTGCATTCAAGGCATCAAAACAAAATAGTTTCCACACCAAAGCAGCATTCCTTTGTTGAAACTAAATCACTTTGTGCGCCACAAACACACACATACAGAAACGTGCAATTCAGCTATGACTTTCACAGGGTATCACCCCTAAATATTTTCTGCAACTGAGCCCTGATGATGCAGGCACACTTTCCAAACCAGTGAGGGGAAATATCATTAACTGTGTACCTTGCTGCAACCATCATTACTCACTCATTCCCGTCTAGACAACATGGACGTGCCAGCTAACCTGGGGCTGTATGGAGGAGGAGGCCCTCCCGTCTCAACCCAGGTATGGTCAGCTTGTTTTGGGAAATGCATGACAAGCGCCACTGATTCTATTAACATAATATGGCAGGGCTTGGTGGGAAGTAATGACCAACAGAAAGAAAACAATCTCTGTCATTTGAGATGCAAGTGAAGAAACCACAGTGTGACTCGTTGCTGAACTGGAAAAGGTCTGCTTTGCTTGAAAAAAGAAAAAAAGAGAAGCTGTTCTGACAGAAGCCTGTGTGGAGGTGTAACGAATGCACTTATGTACAGACCACCACAGTCAGACACCTCCACAAATATACACATGCACAGAAATACACAGACACCTCAGCAAACATGGTCTGCAAAGTACGCTGATGCTCGTTCTCAGCCTCCACCACACTTGTGGTCACCGAAAGATCTTGTAAATGAAACAAGTACCTTATTGTAACCCTTACCACAGCAAAATCTTTCCTCCCCGTCTTCGATTTTGCAGACGCACCTGTGTTAGGTGTCTGTTTTGACACCACTACTAGAAATGATAAACTGGCCTCCATATCAGCCATGCCAACATGAGCGCAATAGGGCTGGCGAGGCTGGGGAGGCTGGGGAGGCTGGGGAGGGCAGAGCAGTCTGCCATAGTTGCTGAGTGAAGCTTGGGTCACAGTTCACACCCAGACAATGATTCAACCAGCGGCTAACAGGGGGGATATAATAGCATTTCTCAGTGTTGGTAGGGTGGTGTTGAGGTTGGGACTTTATAGCGTGTACTGATACTACAACCGTATCACCAGACAAGAATGTTGATTTTATGCAGTTTGGCAAAACCATGCTTTATGTTCAGTTTGACATTTATTTTACTTTAAAAAATTGTACTGTAGCTGCCATGCTCATAATTTAGCATGTAGTTGCCATGCAGGACAGGTAGTGGGGAAGATTGTGATGGTGGCAAATAAACTATAGTTTATGTGTGGTTAAGGTTGGGCAGTTAAAACACTTTAGGTTAAGGATAGGGAAAAGTTGAGAGTTTTTATTTATCTTTATATTTTTAACTCATTGGCTACCTGAACACTAGAAAGGTAATCTAAAAATGTATGGTGGGATTTGGAAGAAGGTCAGCAGTAATGTAGAATAATTGTGATTCATAGTTAATTTTTTAAATCAAACAAACTCACAGAAATGGTCTTTCAAACTACGCTATAATAACACAAATAGAGTTCAGGCAAAGGGAAAGTGGAGGCAGAGACATCACAGCATTATCATCAAAGAAGCATTTCACATGGGTGAGATTATTCCACCATGTCTTGTATTATCCTTTTTTGTTCCCCATGTCACCATCCCCCGCACTCTTCTTTCCTCTCCACTACCTTTTTTGGTCTGAATGCCTCTCTCCATTTGGCCCGATGTGAGCCTGAGTGCAGTCCTCCTCAGACCATTTGCCACAGTGCTGTTTTCTGAGGGAAATGCCAGAATGTTTTACTGACTGTGCCACAGAGAGCCAAACACTATAACCACAGCATTTGAAGCCCACATTGGGTTCACTTCTTGAATGCGACTGTTAACTTACCGGAGTGCATCACTGACCTCTCAGACTGACAGTCGAATAAAGCAAACGTATTGTTATAATAAACTCCAGTGCTCATTTGGCTATGGATCTAACAATACTCCAGATTGGCAGTGACCCGCGTGTATGGCAATGCAGCACCAAAAAAAAAACCCCCACCATAACCAAGCTGTGAGAGAATGACTCACAGTCTGTGGACGGGCACACTGACAGAACGTATTACATTATTTTTCCCAGCAGAATTCTTTTCTGCAGAGAGAAAACATTAAGAATGGACTGAAAAGAGTTTCCCAAAGCTTTTCCCGTTAAATGCAAAGTGGGCACACCACTACATAGCTCACCACTGCAAGTAGAGTTACAAGTCTATTAAAAATGCCCTCACACCCCTGGAAACAAAATGATCTTGTAATAAAGCCAGAATCTGGTGTACGACTTATTACAGGTGTTCCAGTAACTGAAATTCCTGATCTGTGCTGCGCTTACGAGAAACAGCAACAAGCAAGAGGACAATGAAGCTGCGAAAAACAAACATCTGTCCCTGTCTCACATCCACCTTGGCCGACTTTCTAATTCTTTGTCAGCCAAAACTCAAACGGTCAACTATGGGTAATTTGTCTCATCCTGCAGCCATTAAACAGATGATAACAGAAGATCCTACGAAACACGTATGACTTCATCACAGTGTGTTCGTACATGCATGTGTGTGCTCTGTGCTTGTTTATGTGTTTGATGTCTCACTCCATTTCTAACCTCCTGTAATTACACAGCTCATCCTCCCCTGAAAGAATCCAGCAGATGTCATAAAACAAACCCAGTCACCTATTCAAAGGTGAAACATTGGAACATCTTCACATGTTCACACATTACAGAGTCTTTGTGACCGGCTACTCATCTGACTCACTGGACACTGTGACACACAACAGGTGGTGTGAAGTTCACATACAGGTCGAGGTTGTGACATATCAGTGATTATCCACCTTTCACTAACCATCTGTATGGAAAACAAACATATCTCCTGATATTTATGTAGATACTGTGTATCAGTTTGAACTATAGTTGAACTAAACATTGCAAAAATTGATTAAAAGGCCTCAGACACAGAAGTATTTGAATCATATACAGTATAATCTAAATATAACCTCTGCTGTTGGAAATGTGACAGTGACATGGTAAAAGATTATGTGAAAGTTTATGTTTGTTGTGGTGATGCTTCGGTCAGTGGTGAGTGTCTGCAAACGAAAGCGGAAGTCTGGGGGTTTCTGAGGGGAGGTCCCAGAGGAGGGGTCACATTGCCTAATAATTTAGGAAATTCTCAGAAAATTTATGAAAAAAGGAAGTAAAATCTTTCTATTTTTTTTTCTCATTTATAGATTTCAAGTGAAAATCATTTTGCACAAATGCTAAATAATTGACCCACAGCCAGATGTGGTCAGATCTGAAGATATGAATTTATTACTATATAAAAGGTCTGTCTTTTGTACTTTTTCATTTTACTTGTTCTCAATAAATGCTTTGCTTATTGTACCTCCCTCATTTTAGACGTGATCTTCTGCCCTCACTACTAGTGTAGCTGCACAGCTATGCAGGGAGCAAAACACACTGCCAGTAAAGGTTGACGACAAAGGCGTTGGCCGTTGAAATTTATATGAAGTTTACATGGAACATGAGAAACCTGGTTATTCATATCCCTGCATACATGATTTCAACAGGTTCCAGGTTTCCGATCAAATGCGCACAGTCTTGATTTCTCACCATCGTCAGCCACTGTGCTCTGCGCCAACAAAGAATGTACAGAAACCAGGATAATGTGTTTACATGCCACAGTATCCTGGTTTCTACTCCAGATAGCAGATACGGTCTTATCCAGATTTCTGACAGCAGGACATGATGTTTACATGCACATCACACATAACCAGGATACTCCAAAAACCTGATCATAACCAGAATACTACTGCGCATGTAAACACACTCAGGATCAACCGAGTTGCCTTTGGAAGTACAATGCAATACGACTCAGACTCCACCAGAGTAAAAATAAACACTTGATTTACTCAACAGTAAATTTCTACAAAGTTACTTAGAATGTTGTATTAGCCACACATTAGCTTCAGATAGCTAGTAGAATGGCAAGCTCAGTGCAATGACTAACAGTAAACTACATAGAAAAATAGGTTCAGAAAGTACAATTCAACAATCTCAAAACTGCTATAATTACAACAGATAATGCTTCAATAATGCTGTCAGAAGAGTAGATAAAATATACCTGTTAATATATAATTATAGAGATACTCTTTGGGGCCATTTGCTCCAGCTCAGTGCTGACAGCTTGAAGGACAAACACCATGTTTATATTGCTCTAAAATCTCATTCTCCAGTAAGATCCAGATGATTGTTCATTTAAATCAAGCATTTTGCCCTTTGTTATAGCCAGACAAAAGGCACCTGAGCAATGCGACCCCTTCTGTAAACTTGTATAATACAGGTTTGTTTCCATATGCGTACGTGCCTCTTATTCAAGGTAGAGTTGTGTCAACAGCAATGAGGGCATAGCCGCATGTATAATTTTCACGTGGATATGCCCTATTCATTTGCATTAATGGCATCCTGGGAAAACCAGGCGCTCTGATTCTTTGTTTTTCAAAGAAACTAATTCTGACATCACATGAGTCTCTTTCAGGACATCTGGTTGGTGTTTCATCCATAGTAGGAGGAATGAGTCTAATTGATGCGATTTCAAAGGCTTCTTCTAACCTACTATGGCTTCTCTCTTTCAGTCAAAGATGTTCCCGTGCAAATTACTCTATCAATTACATAGGCATCTTTTGCCATCATCAAACTTATTAACCCGTGACTCAGACGCCACAACATCATTATTTGGCACAAATATTAGGCTAATAAAATCTCCCGTACTGACATGTTAGGTGGTGCTCTCTTCCAACTGTCTGCATTACGGGAAAGAGATGGAGACAAACCAGAACAGCTGTTTGACTCCACTTCCCACCAATATTTTCGCAAAAGGTTTAGGGCCTCCCCAACGTGAACTTAAATTGTGCATATTCCAGTACTACAGTAAAAATCTTTTTCGGCATTCTTTCCATCTCTCATGCACAAACCACTATTCATATATCATTACTGCCATTCTGAGAGGACAAATATCTTATGTAACCATAAATTAAAGGAGTAAATATACTATGAAATGGAGACCTGCTTACTGTCTTGTGTGTGTGTGTGTGTGTGTGTGTGTGTGTGTGTGTGTTGGGGTCCATTATTGACACTGACCCGACGCTGAGACCCTGAAGACTAGACCAATGAAAACATCACCTCTCTTTTGCGGTTATGTTCAATATGACCCTCTTCCTGTGCTAAACGCAGCCTGTCTGACTGCACATAACAAACTCGCACACAGATACACCCATTCGCTTCATCTCCGCAGGCCCTCTGCTGTGATGGAAACTCTGCGGACAGTGACATCATTTCGAGACCACGGAGTAACATTACAGAGAACAGTTGAAATGTCGTCCCGGGCAACAAGTAACATCACAAAACCACAGCACAGTGTTACTGTCATTACTGTACCACAGCCACGGAAGTGAAGGCTTTGGGGTGCAACAATCTTTGAAACCCACACAAGGACACACACACACACACACACAAAGCACAGAAGAGTAAAAACATCTCTCTGGGCAGACAAAGGGAGCTAATTTATTCTCTAATGATGAAAACATTAAGGAGTGAATCATCACCGATGCTGAAATAACATGTTCTGGACAGCCCCCCGATGGTCGTTGTGTTTGCTATCAAATCCTTCCCGTCCACCATTTGTCAACCCAACATCTCAAAGAGCCACCTTTAAACAAACACTAAGGGGGTGAGCTAGCCTAGTCCCTGATATGTTTATCTGTGCTTTGGAAGATAAGCGGTTCTGGTAAATTCTTTTGCTTATTTGCTCTTGACTCTCTCCTGAGGATTGGAAGCATATGGCTTCATTGCATAACATAGACCAAGAGGGCAAACATGGGGAGAAAGGACTTCACATAATTGTACGAAATGGTAGGTCGGTTAACTCCCTGTGTGGCTGTAGGCTTTGAATTCTGGCCACTGGCCTTCCCTGCAGGACCTGAGCTCCTTTGCACATCCCTGAAAACAAATGAACCTCAGTCAGTGTTTCCTTTTCCCACGAATCAGCAGTTTACCAGTGTGACACATCATGCACACTTCTGCATAAAACAAACATCTGTAGAGCAAGACTTAGCTCAGATCACATCAAATTATTCATTAATCCTTCGGGATAAGCGAGTCTGCAAACAACAGCATACAAATAACGACTGGAGTGACGTGCACGTTCGGTGATCACATGTTTAATGACTTCTGGAATATAAATATCACTTTCTTGCATATCAGTCCTCCTGAATGCATCAGTACCAAAGACTGGAGAAGGACCTGCATTTGAACCAGCTTTCTGAGAATCCACCGACAGAATTTCATTGCGCAAGGGAGCAGTTTGTTTTCCAATAATTGTAGAGCTGAAATGGCAACTTGCAGTTGGTTTCCTAACATAAACCTTCAACCAGAAAACCAAAGAAGAGGCTGAAATACTTTGAATAAATACATAAAATATCAGCATAACTGTCAACCTTAAAGGAGTCAATAAAGAGGCTGCAGGTTCTCTCACCATGGCATCTGTATTATCACAAAACCTCATCCATCAACAAATGCTATATATTTGATGTATTTGTGTTCAAACAACAAACATTTAAAGCTGCTTCATTGAGTTTCATTAATCTAACTCCAGCTAAAGGCTTTCCCCCAACCTTAACCATGACAAGTACATGTCTATGCACATGCACCACCACTAAAAGTTAAACTACAGGACAGTTACCAGCTATCTGTCCAAAATTGATTGATAGGTCTTTCTGTACATGGATTCACAAGAGACAACAACACAATATATTTCCAATTGTTTTGTCAGCTAGTTATTAATGGTTTCTGCCGCTGTTTCTAATCCATTTTCATTTTCAAATTAAATGTTTAACTCTTCAGTTGTGTGTCAATAGACTTCAGATTTCTATGGCTAAAGAAGTACAGACTGGGTCTTTAATCTATTTCCAATGGAGGATAAAGAATTTCACACTGACTGCAATTTGAGGACACCAATTGTATTGATTAGCAAACATGCTGGCCCCAATTTACTGGTTTAGTCCCCAAATATGGCAGATGCACACAGAGACAATTGAACAGAACAAATATGCACTATGTTCCATCTTTTGTGTACTCTGACAGGACAGAGGCAGCACCAGCTTCAAGTCCAGAGAACAGAATACATGAATAATTTCCGTGCTGATGGGGGGGGGACAACCCACTCTCTCTCTCTCGCTCTGCACTGTGACTTTTGGACCTTCTGGTCAGGAAATTTGGCCTATTGTTACACTGTTTTACTAAATACAGATAAGAGGCTCCCATAACTTGTTGTATAGACGATGAAGCATTGAGGTCAACCTTTCACCTACTGCGAGTGTTTAGAACCGGGATGCAAACTTTTCAAATTATTTTTTATGATTTCTCTGTGATGTGTTTTTAACCTTTTCGTACCACCACACCCTCCATTTCCTTTGCATTTGACGCCTTACTTACCCTATAAAATGTTCTGCCTGGCAACAGAGCTCCAGTACATCCATTAATTTCATTCATCCCTTTTAATGAGAAACACACAGTCACACCACAAGTATTCCTGAGGTGAAATATGATTAAACAGGCATGCTATAGGCACCATGACTACTTTCACATCTCTGCTCTTTATTTATGCTGTGGTTTGTTGTGTGTGGCTGGCTAGCTCTGTAGACGATTACTGATCGTTCAAACTGTGATCCAAGTCTTCTGTCTGGTTCTGAGTTTGATTCAGAGCTAAATACAAGTACAGTCCACGTTCCATGTATCCCAGATGTCATGCCCCCTCTTACAGTAGCAGGCGCCACTTTTCCCATGTTGTATACATTAGAATTTGCCAGATAACACTGCAGGTATGAACCGCTCTCCAGCCCTGAGCGGAAATAAGCAGATAGTTTTAGATCTGTTTATTTCTTGGCTGAACAGATGTGCTGAGAGAGTGAAGATGTTTGAGGGTTAAGGGCACTCTGAATGATGGGGCAGGGTACACAAAAGGGGAGTCAGGCTCTAAGCTGATATAACACAGCTGCCTGGAAGATTGCATTACACTAAAATGCCCAAACGATCCACATTAACTTTGCCTGGTCACATTTAATGGGCTGTGAGGAAATGTGAAAGGTACAGTTGGCATGGAGAAAGTGCTCCATGGAGACGGTGCGAAGGCAGTTCTGGGTTGATGGGTGAGAGTTTATCCTCTCAAAGAGATGCTCGTACAGATGTGCAGAGTGCACCATGAACACGTGCAAAAATTCTAGTACATTCACAAGTACAACGGGAGCAAGCACACTACCTCCACCCAAGATTAGTGTGCAGAAGAAAGAAAGAAAGAAAGGTCACAAAACAATCTCAACTAAAGTTCCATTTATTAGCTGTTGTGGAGCTTTCAATCACATCACGATATTCTCTACCAGATAGTTTCCCAGTTGTTATGGAAATGTGAACCTTCAAAGTGTGGCATGAATGTGTGTACCACATTTGATAGCAATCCATCCAACTATTGCTGAGATTTCACTCAAAACCACAACCTCATGGTGGTGCTAGAAACAAAAGGCAGGGGATCACCAAAGGTATTTGGATTCATCATCTGGGAACCAAGGCTGTCTGCACCAAATCATCAAGTAGATGTTTAAATATTTCACAGGATAAGTGAAAACTTTGACCTGTTGGTAGTCTAAATGAAAAATCAGTGGCTCACCAAGTCAGTAGGATTCATCCTCTAGGCACCATGAAGGTCTGTGCAACATTTCATGGCGATCCATCCAATAGTTGTTGGGCTATGTCACGGACCTAAGTGGTGGACTGACCAAACAACATCCCACACCGCTAGTATGGTTAAAAACACAGTGGTGAAGATCATGTGATTTGATCAAAAGCATCTGTCCAAGGTCAAGAATAAACACGGGTCCTCAAACTGTTTGGATTTGAAAGCGCACTGCGCCTCATTACGCTGACTCAGCAGCAAAGAATTTTCAGCTCTTCACAAAAACAAAAATGGGCTTATCTGCCCTCTTCATGCTGTGATTGTTCACATTTTATAACACTCTTAAAAAGCCTTAACTCTGTCGGCCTCTGGCTCCCGTCCACTGAGGCGGGGCAGAGTGTTGTGTACTTGGCCGTGGTCTCATGGGAGTGATCTGTCCTCTTACACCACACCATACAGCACCAGCGTTCATTAAAGCCCCTGTCTTGCTTACAGCCTCCCCCTTTAACTCATCTGCTTGGAAATGGTTTGCCACAAGAAGAAAGCAGGGACTTGTGTGCTACACTGAGGATTTCTGAGAAGAAGTCTCTTATCACGGCCGCAGAAAGAAAACATTGTGTTGTTGTTGCCATCTTGTATGGCATCTATGCAGGACGCACGCCCATTTCATTTGTGGCTGTAATCTCAGTGAGACATCTCCGGACATTTCCAACAGGCTAGACAATGTCTGACAATGTCGCCATGATTTCAGCTGGCTAGAATAAAAACACTGTACGATGATTCAGCACTCCACACAGTGGAGGCGAGTGCACAAACACGTGTACATACAGACAAGCTTTATATGACTATATGCCTTTCAGAGCCTCCTAGATTTCAGATTCATTTTCACATTTCACATGTATCACTGAGAATCACTATTTTCATGTATTATTTGTATCTATTTTCACTACAAGGACAACAGCACTGCGACTTATACAGTAAGCCCAAAACCCTTAGCTTCACATACATTTTAGTGTCATATAAACGTTTCTATTAGCTGCAAAATAAAAAAAAGAAAACATTTTAAAATGAATTTTGCTTATTGTAACTTCACTTAAATGTTTGGGCCATATTGTGCAGAAAGGCATGCGTGCACAGTTTGACACTACAAGGCTGTTTTCACATTCATCTGCTGAAGGAGGAAACTTTCTCTGTGCTCACTTTAAATCTGAGTTTAAGGCGTGTAGGTGCAAGCATGATTTTGTGACTGCATTACTAGTTTTGAAGCTAATCGCGGTCCAAAGCGCAGCTCGAAATTTCTGTTATGCACAAACACTGGGAACAAGATCTTCAGTGGTGTAAGGAGACATCTTGTGTCCACTCGCAAAAAATATTAGCATATTCATAGATTCTGGGTTTTCCAATGAGAAGGAAGGAGGAGAGGATGTAATTTGAAATGTCTGTAATTCAGCAATTGAACTTTACTTCGTAAATACTTTATGTGACACAAATTACTGGTTTCAATCTGAGTATTTTAGCAGTAGAAGCTAAAGCCGCCTGGTTTGGTCATATAGTCATTATCAATCATTAAAATGAGCCTTACACTTATCTTTTAACATTTCCTTGCTTTTGAAAGAATTTTTATAGTCCTCCTGTCAAACTTCTCCTAAGAAAACCGTTTTGATTGATTTCAAAATCAGCACTTTAATATATTGCAATGTTGATACGTCTATACAATCTGGTCAGCTGTAGCATACATCTAATATATCTTGGTACTTCACCTTTTAGAGGTGCTTGCTGTATTATGCCTCAACTTTTAGGTTATGGATTTACCTTATGGACTATAGTGGGGCCCACTTTGTCATTTCCACATGGCCTTGGAGAGGTGTTTCATTTCACATTTTCTGAGAGTGAGCTCAAATAGAAAGCCAATTTCCTCCTGTGTGGGTTGCAAAGATTTCAGTCAGGAACAAACATGAAGACCCTTTTATGGCAGGGGGCCACATCTGTCATAACTCTGTCTAGTTAGTATATACTGGACAGGGTGGAGAAGAACCGTATGCCACATGTTCTCTGCTGTCACTGGAGTTTCTGCTATACGTGCTGCATCTCTGGCTGAGATCCTGTTAACCTGTTATAGAGCCATTTTTCCCCTTCAAACTGTAATAAACTAAGAGGGAAACAAGAAAGCCCTCCATTGGATAAGCTAGTGTTGATATTTTGCAAATGCTCCTTTGGCTGAGGGTATATGAGTGTTCATCCAGGTGTTTTGTAAATTATACTGTTTGTGCAGCATTTTCTGTTCATACCAAACCCCATACCAGATGTGAGGATTATAGAGTCACTTGAATGTATCAGGTTAATGTGTTTATCATTCTACGTGTTTCTTGTTTTCTGAAAGCAAAATATTAGAAAAGCTGCAATTCAGTGGAAACATTTAGGGTTAAATTCCTCTTTCAGGCCTTGACTTATTATTACTCACTTATGAATCTGTCTCCTGTACACTACAGATGCAAACTTAAGCATAACTACACGTGCTGACCGGCCTTTTTTTCCGCCCAAACGTTATCCTGTTCCTTATAACCGACTTTGTACTAACGTCTGACAAATAAAGGGGAAGGAATCCTCATTTTGATATTAAGACACAGCCAGTGGAAGAAGCACCATGCAGTGCATCAGCAAAGCTTGGGTTCAAAGTGGAGCAGTAAGAGTTTACAGTGGACAGAGTAAGGTGGATATTATGTTTGTCATTTTATATTTTGGCAAAGGAGTCAGTGTTTCCCCCAACTGCCAACTGTTACATCAACTACACAAAACTGACAAATAATTCCAAAAAGTCAGCATAGGTACGTTTTAACTCTGAAACAATTACTGGGCTGAAACATTGTATAAAACCTTCAAGTGAGACAACCAAGCCTGGTTTGAGAATGAAGCAGTTACTGTGATTTGATGGACCCCATCTGGTCAAAAGCTCTAGCTTTTGTCAATGTAACTTGCAAATCTTGCACCACCCAGTGGTTACAATGGGTATTACATCAATATAACAAGATGCTCCATTGATGCAGTTCTGTATTCCAGTTAAATTAATTGCACTACATATTTTGATTGTATCAAAACGGAGTAAAACCAACTAAATAAGGTAGTTTCCCCCTTGTTAAGAATTGTGGCTGCATCCAGATAAACACAAAACCACTAGATAGAATTGTGTAATAAAACTGATGTTAATGATGCAGTTGTCTTAAAATGCTCAGAGGAACATAAAATAATAATAATAATAATAATAATAATAATCAGCATCACACAGAAAATGTAGAAATACAATCCTTTCAGACACAAAGGTATGTGCACTGCCAGAATTATGCAACTTGCTGCTTGGATAGTAAAATAAAGAAGCCACTACCCATAATGCCCAACTCAAACTAGACACAAGCACTTGTATTCATGTCATACATACATTTATTATATATAAAAGAAAACATGGGTTGCAATATTAACAGTTATACAGACAGGGCCATCACTGGAAAACTACAGTATCCAACATAGCAGCTAGGCACTGAACAATGTTGGATGTCATTAAAACATCTACGTGTTCCTCCAAGTGCCTCTTGGGATCCTGCATGAAGGACAGAAAATTAGAGAAGGGACACAAATCAACAATGAGATGTGATGAAGATGTTTTAAACAAATACAATTTCTGTTTTGACAAGTCAAGTCCTGATATCTGCTTGTACTGACATGTCTGCACAATCTGACTCGATGCGCTCTTTCATTTACCTCTAACCGCAATCACAAACACCGACCTCAAAGAAGCAATTTGTCATATTACACAAGAGAAATCATAATATATAAATGTTTTTCTCTGAAGCTTGAATGTCATCATTACCTGCTTTCCAACATTCTTGATTGCCAGCTGCTCTGGGGTCATTTTGTCCTCTTCTTCAACAGCCTGAGGTGGAAACACGACAGTGGCTTAGTATCGAGGGGGAACACACCAGGAGCATGCTCTGCGTGCATATTTGTATGCAATGTTTTTTGCAGTTTTGACCTGTGAAAACACTGTATACAATTCTCAGGTCTGCAAAGACCTTAAGACTGCTGTATAAGGGAAATGCAGCACGCGTGTCTACGAGGGTAGAATCCTGAACCGCCGCACAGCAGGAAGTAGCTCACTGATCCTGACTCCTCAGTGATTTTGTTGGTTACAACAGTTTTTTAAAGTCAAAACTAATAGTTTTTAAATACTTAAAAAAAGATATTAAAATCTATATAAACATTTTAAATCATATTATTTATAATCATGAAGTAATGTAACTAGAACCTTTGTTCCCTTTTGTGCCATATTTAAGACCATGTCAGCCTTGAGTTGAATAAAAGCTTAACGATTGTTGAATGAGGTGTGTAAAAAAAAAAAAGAAGAAAAAAAAGTTTTTTTTGGGGTGTACCTTATTGTAGTTCTTAGCCAGCTCCAGCATTTCCTTGACAATGGTCTCGTTGAGCTTGCAGTGCTCACTGTAGTCCTGCAGGGTCAGGCCCTCCATCCAGCTCTTCTTATGCAGGTTCAACAGCATCTGAAGAATAATAAAAGTTATGTTTCTCATGTTCTATCAAAAAACATGCACATAAATCAGTCTGTGATCAGTTCATTCTCAAACCTTTTGCTCCAGCTCGTTTTTCCTGTAATTGATGGTGATGGAGTAGTAGTGTCTGTTAAGTCCATGAATCAGAGCCTGAAAACATGGGAAACCTAAATTTAAATACATTAAGTGATAACACGCAAAATGTCCAGGTAGAATTAGAATTAGAATTAGAATTCCACTATGAAGGTACCAGAGGATTTAGTACAATCTCTAAACCACCTTGATGCATTTTAGAAGACATTCACCTTGAAAGAAGGTGATGGTGCCCTGTACAATGTGTTACCTGGATTGAGGGCTTGTTCAGATGACCCAGGTTGGATGTGGTTTGTCTTGGCTCATGACCCAACACCATCATGTTGGCATTGATCAATCTGAAGGCATCAATAACAACCTGTAAAAGACAGGGGCAGCACATGAAACCAGTTTACTGAACAGTCAGTTATTTCTAATTCACTTTTAATCAGAATTAATAGCAGATCGGGTATAATGCACCTAAAATGAGCACTACCGAGTTACAAAGTTCTTCCGCAGCCACACATCTTTACCTTTCCTTTGACACTCTGAATGGGATCAACCACCACTGCCACAGCACGCTCTGACAGGGCCTCGAAGCTCTGCTGTGTGTTGATGTCCACGCCAGACAACCAACAGCCAAATCCAGGGTGACTGTGGTACCACCCCACCACCATCTCTGGTCTGATGAGTACCAAACATGGCCAGCAAACATGTTAAGAAGGTATAAAAGAGTCTCCACGTGGCCTAGAAATGTGTTGTTTTGTCATCAAAGTGATGTTTAATAAAAACTACATAGCCCTGAATTTACATTTAGGTTGTTGGTTAATATAAAAATTGGTATGATTATTTTTTAGAAGTTGACACAGTCCAAGCATTTTTCAAAATATTGCAACTGTAAATATGTGTTCCAAGTTATACCTGCCGGTCTGCTTCAGCATGTCCAACATCTTGGCCTGGAACACAGGGTCCACTGCTTCAACACTAACACCCTGTGAGGGGCGAAAATTGCCATTTAGTAATGAAGAGCCAGGGCAAAAATGAGCACATACACTTGTAAAACTGTCAAAATCAGCATACATACAGGCATTTACTAAAAGAACAAAATCAGCTTTCTTAATAATGTTTCAGATCAGATATTTTCTACAGCAGATCCACAATGACGTGTGATCTTGATATTCTGATAAATACATACTGTTCCTGACTGGGGCATGGCAAACACATCAATCACTCGCACTGTGTAGTCATCAACAAATTCTCCCAGCATCAACCCCATGACCTCCATTGGTACACCAGCACGCCCGTGCTTCAACATCTAATGAAGACCAAATACAAGAGAGAGAAGACAGAAGTTTTATTTTAAATACAAACATTTATATAACCACATTGAAAGAAAATGTTTAGTGCAGATGATTTGCGATTACCTTGAGCAGGGCCAGAGAGGAGATGTACACCTGTTCTGCTGTGTCCACAGCAGGTGCATCGGTTGGGGGGCCCTGAAGAGTCAAAGCAGAGTTTATCAACTCAGGCCCAGATTCTGCAGTTGCTCAGGTTAATCACTACAATCCAATTATCATTTAGAAATGTAATGTATAATGGGTCTATCTGTATGTAGACTCAACATGAAATTTGTTTTTCAATATGTGAGACTACATTGGGACTCAAGCAAGGTTACTGCTAGTTATCATTAGAAACCTTTCTTTATGCTCTTTATCTGTGGACAATTCTAACTTTTTGTTACCTGGCCAAGCCCTGGCATTCCACCTCCGAGCCTCAGCAGCCGGTCCATATCAGGATCTGTTAGACAAGACACAAGAAAGTCATTAGCTTGCCTTCAAAGTATACAGTTGACCATCAATCTGTACAATAGTGGTGTAGTGGGCTAAACTTTCTCTGTTTCTTTTCTTTGGATTTGTATGTTCCAGGACTTGGATTTCTCTCTGCAGGTAAACGTGACAGGTGTGTTGACCTCGAACAGCGTTCGGTTAGCGTTTTAGCATCTTTTACATTTTCTGCTGAAGAAGCCGACTGACCTAAATCGGTGCTGAAATTATGACTTAAACTAGTAGATTGGTAATTATGTTAATTTCGTGTGTTTTAATTCCTGAGGCGGTCACATTCAATTTAGTAAGGTAAGGCGTCTTGTGTGTAAGGTTATTTGAGGACTCGAGAAAATCCTTGAAAAAAACCTAAGTTAGCAACCAAACCGCTAGTTAGCGTCAGTTAGCTAATTTACCATGTAAACACCGCATTAACAGCCGGGCAACCAAGCATTGATCTTTGATTCAAATGACCATTTATTGTGTTTTAGCTATAACAACAACATGCAGATGTAGGATTAAGTGACATTAAATAACATGGTAGTCAACTTTACTAAATGCGTTAGCGTGCTGTTAGCTTACTCATAGTTAGCCTCTGTCACCTCGCAAAAGAAAAGCAGCAACAAATTATCAACACTGACTGCATCTCACCGTACTTTATGAAAGCTACTAACTATGTTACAGCTGTAAGTCTACTTACCTGTTGTCAAATCAATTCGGATGTTCAGAAAAGTCTATGTTTCCGTGTGCAGTCGAATCAAACCTACGTGCTACAATGAATCAGCCAGAAATGTCTTTTTTAGGAAAACTACTTCCGTCGCACTGATGACGTCTTTCGTTGTAGCCCGACCATGAATGTATGGTCGAGACCATGGATGTACATCTATGACAGAGACACGAGGGGGCGGCATAGTCATTACATTTCATACCACTGCAGTTAATACTACTACTAATAATAAGTGTGTACTTATTCACCTCTCACAGGCGTATATGATTACTGCTTACAGCTTACTAGGCTATGTCTTATCTACAGTAAAATAACAACAAAAAAGCTATGTGAAATGTATAATAACAATGAAAAACTACTTTCTTAATGTATTATTATATCACTGGTTCCGTGTTCTACAGTTCTCTGCAAATAGAAGCTTTAAATACTAAGTTTAAGTTGTGCAGTTTCATTTAATTGAGCTGTGAGGGATATTTAAAATGATGATGATATTATTTTAAGAAGTTTACTTAAACGGCACTATGGTTTTGTAAGCAAAACTGAATAAAATATGTACATTTTCCAATTTGCTATAGTCTGTGGTGTTTACGTTTTATCTTGATATTTATAATCTTGTTCCTGAAAAAGATAGAATCTGGAGATTCCCATGTGTCTGTATGCTTATGTTGGCTTCATGGCTTCTTATTTACTTATTTTTGTTCAGAAATGCTTTAATCGTTGTACCTGCTATTAAGAATATGTATAAAGTGAAGATATCTTTATATGCAGTATATAGCTACTACTTATAATGTGATTTCATTTTGAAATTATAGAAGTCCGTCAGCGGATTAAGTCTGTGTTTTATGGTAAACTTCAAATTGAACGGAATATAAAGATGCACCCTTCTAGCACTTACAATACCGGTGTCACCTTGAGAAAAACACAGCACTGATATAAAATAAAGCGTCTTGCTTTTAATACTAAAAAGAATGAAAGTGGCTGTGATGTTTGTGTGGTTTCTCATATTTCAACAGGCAAGCATTTCATTATTCCCTGAGGAGCCACAAACTCTGAGCCAGACCACACCATCACTGGGGATGGGAAAAGGCTTCTCTGTTTGGTTTCATGTTATCTTGCTAGACAGTCCAGCAGAACAACTTCGACAATCTCACCCAGCTGTTATTGGCCACGCTGCCCTGGCCAGACAGGTCGCGGCTGTCTTGCTGAGATCGACAACAGGAATTTCTAATTCCCCAATTCCTCAGTAGAAGAGGAAAGGGGCAGATAATCATCCACATTCCTCAGTCCCTCCCTCTCCACACCCACAGAACCTCTTGCTACCTCGACACAATTCAGTACGCGCAGCAGGATGCGTATCCTTATGATGAGATAAACAGCCTTTGAGATCTAGACTGAGTTAATCTACATCAGTGAGGTATATATTTTTTTATGTTGTCACTAAATTCAGAGACCTCAGTGTTTATCTAATATCCGTTGGATTATTGCTAACACAGTTTGAATGCATGCTCTTATAAAGACACTTTGGCAGGTAGTCATCCACCATTAAAGGATCTGATCTAAGCAATGACTTGATTAGAGACAACACAGGAAACAAATTTATTATTTTTCCTTCGAAAGTGGACAGAGTTCATTGTTTGCTGAGTCATTATTGCTGACTGGGGTTATCTCATTGAATTCCGCTCTGCTTGTGATTGGCTGACAGCTTCCCAGTGATTCAATTCGAAGCCCTATTCATTTTGTTGCCCCAAATAGAGCGAAGTCATATCTAAATCTTCCTGATCAATTACCCAGACAAACAATGGAAAGGTGGATAAAAGCTCTAAAGGCTACAGATCAATTGACCTATTGGATATTTGATTCATTTGAAGTAGAACAGGTTAAATAAACAGTGCAAATAAATACAATATACACAGCTTCAATTCGGGATATACAGTTCATTTACATTTAAATCCCCTCTGAAATCTCACCAGTCACCAAAGGGTCATTTTACAGCACATTTGATGTAAAGGGATTATTAATCAATAGCTAAC
Organism: Gadopsis marmoratus; assembly: GCA_036023855.1. NCBI lineage: Eukaryota > Metazoa > Chordata > Actinopteri > Centrarchiformes > Percichthyidae > Gadopsis > Gadopsis marmoratus. The sequence continues at coordinate 7,723 of JAVQJF010097119.1, read as the reverse complement.
AAACTGGGAAACAGCAAGCCCAGGAAATCACCCTTACAAAGACTATTGCAGCTGATTATTCAAATAGCAATGATGGGGACATCAGAAGTAGCTTGTAACACAACACCAGAATGAAACCTTAATCCTACCAGCAGAGGAAATAAGGTACAGAAATCTGATGCTTTAAGAGCTTCCCTGCACCCTGAAGGGATTTGTATTTAGCTTCGCTTTATAAACCTCCAGCAGGACCTGCAGCAGGATGGCTGCTAGTGGCAAGCACTGCTTTGTGCTCTTAAGTGTCTGTATGTGAAACAAAAATGAGTGTAATTAAATGAAATGCAAATGTGTACCTGGATAAGCAGGTCCAACACCTCTGAGGCCACATATGGGCCTGTGTAGCCCAAGATTTAGGTTTCTCTGCTGCATCTCTACGGGTCACTTTAGTTAGCGACACCAGCAGCCATAGTCAAATGCATCCCTGGGGCCAGAGGTTGATGTTGAATCCTATTTGAAACTGCTGGCTAAGGATAAGTGTAAATATGATAAGATTGTTATTCACGTCGGCAGTAATGACACCAATGAGGTCACAAAAATTAATGTGGAGTCGGTGTATACATACACAAAGACAATATCGGACTTCATAGTTTTCTCGGGGCCCCTACCAGCGATGACATGTACAGCTGCATGTCATCGTTCAACCGCTGGTTGTCGAGGTGGTGTCCAGGTAATGATGTGGGCTTTGTTGATAATTGGTGGACTTTCTGGAGAAGACCTGGTCTGATTAGGAGAGATGGTATCCACCGTATTTTGGATGGAGCTGTTCTTTTATCTAGAATTCTGGCCAAGATTATTAGCGGCCCTAAGTCAAGACAACTCAGAGTTGAGACCAGGAGGCAGAGTTTCAGTCCTACACGCTTCTCTGCGCTTCCACAGTTACCCACCCTAAACTCCATAGAGTCCAATTACATTAATTAAAACAAAAGTAACAGAGGAGGAGCTATACATCAAAACAGTATAAAAATACATTAAAAAAATACCAAAAATCAAGAGCACCACCGCGCCAGTACAACAAAATAGGAGAATTAAATGTGGACTCTTAAACATCAGATCTCTGTCATCTAAAGCTGTACTAGTTAATAATCTAATATCAGACTAACATATTGATTTATTCTGTCTTACTGAAACCTGGCTGTGTCATGATGAATATGTTGGCCTAAATGAATCCACCCCCCCCAGTCACATCAATACTCACATTCCTCGAGGCAGAGGCCGAGGAGGTGGAGCTGCAGCCATCTTTGACTCAAGTCTATTAATCAACCCTAAACCTAAACTGAATTCTAACTCATTTGAAAGCCTTGTTCTTAGTCTTTCACACCCAACCTGGAAAACACTACAATCAGTTCTATTTGTTATAGTGTACCGCGCTCCTGGAACGTATTCTGAAATTTTATCTGAATTCTCTGAGTTGTTTTATCAGGTTTAGTCCTTAAAACATATAATTATTGTAGGTGATTTTAATTTTCATGTGGACGTTGATAGTGGCAGATATATGTCCCTAAGCACCTTAAAGTTATATTTCCTCCTGCTAGAAAAAAAGGAAAATGGAGAGAATGAACAAATGAAGTAAATCAATTTAAAGGGGCCTTTTAGAATTGGAACTGCAGTGTTTCCTTAGTGCGATTGGGATCAGATTTTCATTTCCCTGCGATATGATTCCTTATCAGATTATTTTTTTATTCCCAAATGTGGATGTTGGTACATGTGTTGGTGGTGCACTAATACGTACACAAGTGTATTAAACAAATTTGCCTTCAAGTTGAATTTAGCAGTCTGAATAAAAGTGTAGATTTTGACATTAATATACCACACTAATCTTCATAAAGGCAGAATTACTTGTAGTGTCCATTTTGTTTATGATCAGCCCCTTATGTTCTACATATGAGTGATAGATATGAATTCACCTCCAAATGGACAATTCCACGCTGTGTCTGCACATCCTGCTCCTGGTAAATATTTCGGAACTGTTGTCATGGAGACAGGCTGAGAATCATCCTCTTTTCCATCCCAATCCAGCGAGTGAAGCAAAGGTGAGAGACAGACCAAGGGGACTGACGGAGGAAAGAGCCGGTGATTCCAGATGACGTGGGACGCTGCTGTTGGCTGCGTTTCACAGCGTCACATGCGAGTCACAGATGGTGATGGCATCCTCGTCTTCAGTCCAGGTCTCTGCGTGTGAAGACGGAGCACAGACGGGATTTCAGCCAGTGAGGACTCTGGCTGTGGTTCTGCTCGACTGATCCAGCTGATGACAGTTGGTTTTCTTCAGTAGGTGACTAATGAGGTGTGGATGTCTGTCCCTGCTACTAGAAACACACACACGTTCCCTCACAAACCCGCCCCCTTCGCCTCTGTTTTGTTAGCCTCTATTTACCTCTGTGTTAATCCTCTCCCCTTCCACATCCCCCACCTCCCCTCCTCCCCGCTCTGTTGCATGCTCTCACTCTTGCTCCTCCCTTCTCTTCCCTCAAAGCAGCAGGCTTCTATTTGATCCAGACTACTTGTTACAGGTCCTCCTGGAATGCACCGTTCCCTCGCAGCACCATGGCTTTTTGGGTTGTTCTCGCTTTGCAGTGCAGAGAGCACAGAAGGATGCCGGAGCCACGCTGAACTTACATCATCTGACCTTTCCTTCCCCATGTCCCTCCTGTGATCTTAACCTATCTATTCGTCCATCTCCCTGACCTCCCCTCTCACCCCTTGTTGAGATCCCCTCACCCCCCCGTCTCCTGGTTAATGCTGCTGCTCCCTCGACAATGTTACCATGCATTAACTGGCTGCAGCCTTTCCTTGCCTTGATCTCCTCCACCTTGCTTACGCGAGGCCACAACTGTCCATCCAGCTGTTTGTGTCCAGACCACCACACTGTGGACTGCACCGGCCAAGGTCTAACCAGAGTCCCGGACTCCATCCCTCTGGACGTTCGCCGTCTCCTGCTCTCCAATAACTGGATTCCCTGGATCCCCTCTGACTTCCTGGTTCTCTACAGCGATCTGGTGTACCTGGACCTGAGGAATAATTCCCTCTCCCAGCTGGAGCCAGGGACCTTGAGCACCTCCTCTAGATTAGTCTTCTTGGACCTGGGGAGCAACAACCTGACGGAAATCCCCTCTGGGACATTTGGGGAGTCTAGAAGTTTGATCAAACTGCGACTGGGGAACAACCCCTACCTAAACATGGTAGGGAGGGATGCTTTCATGGGGTTGACTTCTTTGAGGGAGCTGGAGCTAGAGAGCAATGGTTTCACACAGCTGGACATCAGCGTCCTGGAATCCCTGCCCTCCCTCCGGATGCTACGTCTGGAGGGCAACCCCTGGCTCTGCAACTGCCACTTTGCCAAACTATTTGTATGGCTGACAGAGAACCGCCACAAGCTTCCAAAAGGTAAGACATAAGGTGCTTAAAGTACAAACTTGCAGTCTTTGTCCCATGCCAGAGCAAGGAAAATTCAACAATTTCCCTGAGAAACATTTACTCTTAACATTTGATTGATCAGTTGCAATCAGAACAAAGGAAATGATCCAATGAATTGTCAAAAACAATTCTTGTTGGTCACAGTCTGAGAGCAGGTCTCCATCTTTGTACTCAAAGCCATTGTTGCACAATACTGAAGGCATTTATACAGACATTAATGCAGTTTGCAAATGTAGAGTGAACCAGATTTACCTGTTTCTCCTGCGTACATAGACTTAATTTACATCAAGATTAAACTTCCTACATTACATGCAAATATATAGAAACGTGTTATTCTTCATAGTAGAGGCAAAAATACACTGAAAAGAAATAGAGTCATGGCTCCTATTTTCTCTGGACTGAGAATAAAAAGATCCATGTTGCAGACCTAAGTCTCAGTCTTAACTAGTTAACTGAATGAATATGTGACCAAATATACCTGAATATCACATTCACTTCAGGTCATCACTTCTCATGGAAATATTCTTTTTTTTATTAATATTGCTCACAGTCTCTGCAAGATGTATATACAGTTAACTCACACTGTATTACCAAACCAAACAACTGTGCTGAAACACTAGAGCTCATACTGTACTCTAAGTACTAAACTACATAAAGCAACTAGCTGGAAAACAATAGCATTACTTAGATATATTATCTTTGTCTGGACTTTCAACTGTATCTCACAGCCTTCATCAGCAGTTTGCTCAGTTGTCATGATGTGACCTTATTAGGAACATCAGTCACATGGTAATCATGGACCTGAATGTATGGCCACATACATACAGAGCAGACTTTCAGCTTTAATTAAAGGGGTTCAACAAAAACATCCCATTAACTGTTTAGGAATTACAGCCATTTTTATACAAAGTCTCCCATTTTCAGAGGCTGTATATGGGTGAGATGGTAACTCTGCCTCTGTTCTGTGGTGTGATGTTGCGACTGCCCTCCTTTATCTTTGTGCCGACTCCTGATTGATAGCACTGATGCTGTGGTCTGTTTTGGACTGATGTTCACAGAAACACTGAGCAAAACCAGCTCAGCTGCACAACTCACAAGTAAAGTACATGAAATATGTACAATAGTTAAAAAACTGTGCTGAGTTACTTTGGACCACTGATAACATTCATGCTAACTCTTAAATATACATTCACTGTCTGATGTTGGCATCGAAGCTCAGTCAGTTCACAGGGAAGTTGACCAACTCCACTTTTGACTTTTCGTTCGCTTAAATAACAGTAACTCACTTCAACACAGTGACAAAGTGTAAGTGAGGAGATGAAATGTGCTGTTAGATTCTAACTGGGCCCTTGTGGTTCCTGAATTTTAAATAAGAATGAGAGAATTACAAGACAACCTACCTACTGTAAACATGAGTGGGTTCATACACACTCTGACTGAAGCCAATCGAATCTAATAATGAGATTGATGCAGAACTAAGGCTGTCATTATCAACGTCCACATGAATGAGACAGCTAGTAGAAGCTACCTTTGGCTGGTGGCTGGCTAACTACAGCTGACTGACTTTCCATGGTGCGGAACCGCGATTCTAACTCACTGAGCCTCGGCCCCAACCAGCAACACTGAAACACTGGTAGCCAGAAATGAGGCAATATGCTTACCGCAGTACGTCAGCACATCCAACATTCAAGGTGTTCAGTTCAATTCAGTTTGATTTATATAGCGCTATATCATAACAACAAAGTTATCTTATAGCAGGTGTGTCTTCATAAACACCACAACACTGACACCTCCTGTCTAGACTCCTTCCTCACAGCAAAAATACACTCTAAACACAGGTACAGCACACACACACACACTTTCAGAGGATGATGTTTTGCAGTCATTTTGAATCCATGATTTCAAGTTCAAGTTTCAAAGTTTCATTTGTTGCGCACAAGTAAGACAACAGTGAAATGCTTGTCCTGGAGGGCTCCTAGCCTGTGCCACTATATACAATGTAAAAAAATATAGACATATTGGCAGACCTTTGTAATTGTCCCTACAGTGCAAATAAGTTGGACACAACTATATACATACTTAGCAATATACTGTATATATGTCATGTATATGTGCTAAAGTGGTTCTGTGCATAGTGCAAGACGTCAGTGGTGAAGATGAATATAGGGAGAGGGTGTTTGTAAGTTGTCCATCATGTGATGCCGTTTAGGAGTCTGATTGCATGAGGATGGTCACTCCTCTTGAGTCTCTCAGTCCTTGCCCTGTGGCTACAGAGGCATTTCCCAGACCTCAGCATTACGAACAGGCTGTGACCTGGATGGTTGGGTCTTTCCTGTTGCTGACAGCCTTGGATTTGCACCTCCTGAATGTCCTGCAGGGCTGGAAGATCAGACCTGGTGGTGCATTCTGCAGAACGTACCACCCACTGTAGAGCTTTCTGTATACTGGTGTGTGTGTGTCAAGCTGTATGTCTGTCTCCATGTTGCCATTTTCTGTTCATGTCAACATGTAAATGTGCAGACAAATCTTTGTTCGTGTAATCCTGCAAAATATGCACGAGTGCATTTGTACATTCCATTAAGCATGTATTACTGCATGTGTACACGTGTGTTTGTGAGCACGCATTTTTGTGCAGGTATGTTTTTATGTATGTTTTGTATGTATGTGCACATGATGCCCATATGACTAAACATACGTGTTTTCTTGTGTTCGTGTGTGTGTTTGTGCATCCGTCATTGTTTATTTCAGTGGCTGTGATCATGTACTAATGTCTGCATGTTTGTATGTCTGAGCCTGTTTGTGATGTCCGGTTTGTGCTCCTGTCTGTTTACGTATAGTGTGTGTGTGTGTGTGTGTGTGTGTGTGTGTAGCTGTGTGTGCGTCTGCCTGCCTCCTGGATGTCTGTGTGAGCATGAGTCTGGCTGCCTGTTGTAGCAGCACATGACTTGAATATCACCAAGCGATGAGGTCACTGAGTCCCTGTTCATGTGGAAAACCCCTTCAGGTCTTACAGTGACTCACACACAGACACACACACACACACAGACACACACAGACACACACACACACACACTTGACATGATGTGCAGTGATTATTGGGCTACAGAGGAATCAGGATGAAATGAAAGAGCCTTTCTACACATTGGACTAAATGTTGTCAAGGTGTTACAGTGCATTGGTACAGAAAACAATGGTAAAATAATATTCAATAACCATGGCTTGCAGAGAATATTACAAATACACATCTGAAATAAAAATGTAATGTTTTGGTGAAGAGTTATTTACTTTATTTGATGTTCATCCCTTGTTTAAAACAGTGAAATAATTCAATTCAGTTCAGTCTCGACGTGCATGGACGACTCAGCATTGACTGATTGATCATATCTAGGAAGGAAGTTCTATAAAAGCTCTTTTAGCAGCCATGTTGGGGTGGGATGGAAGAGGCACGTTGAAGGCTTAGATCAGACCTGGGCATTGTACGGCCCGCGGGCCACATCCGGCCCTTTGGCTGTCCCTGACCGGCCCGCGAGAGCTAAACAAATAAGTGTTCATCACTCACGCAACTGGGCGTTGCTTTTATTTTGAAGGCGTCTGCCGTCTTTTCAAACGTCCGTGCTTGTGGGCGTGGCTGCGGCCGTCTGCGCGTCACCGTGTTTTGGTGAACAGCTGTTTACAAGAGTCAGCTGTTCGCCCCCAAACATGTCAGCTGACGTTAAAAAAAGAAAAATTGATACAGAATGTAGAGTTTTGGACTTGTACATGTTTATTTACTCATTAAGTCAAAGGTCAAGTTGTTTGCTGAGTTTGTGGAGGACAGATGCTGAGTTTAAGGGTCACAGTTTGAATCGTCATCACCAGACTAACATGACTGATGCATTGTGGGAACGGACATCTGAAGCTTTGCTGCAAAATCAACAAGGTCTTTTTACCGAGCTGCACACATTATGGGATGGAGCAGTCAGAACCAGCTGTGATTTCACACAACATCACTAAAACCAGTAAGTTAAACCTCAGACATCCAACCTGACTTCAGTTCAACAGACCGGATTTCTGTCACTGACCAAGAAAAAAAGACCTGAAAAAAAGTAATTGGACTATAAACTAAATAACAATAGTTCTTGTTACTTTTTTGTATAAAGTTAATTTAATATTGGTCTTTGAAATACTGACAAAATATGCTCATTTTCAAATTTGTTTTTGTGAATGTTGACTAAATGGCCTTATAATGTCGCCGTTTTTACTATTCCTGCTCCACATTTTCATAACATCTACT
>JAVQJF010097098.1:0-13007 GCA_036023855.1 Gadopsis marmoratus | reverse complement strand
CGGTGTGTGAATGGGTGAATTAGACTACTGTTCAAAACTTAGATTACTGGTACAGCGCTTTGGGAACCGTTTCGGTTGAAAAGCGCTATACAAGAAAGAGTCCATTTACCATTTACCATATGTGGAACTGTACTGTGCTGCTGTTCTGGTTCCTACCTCTCTCTCTCTCTGTGTGTGTCTGTATCTTTCTCTCTCTCTCTCTCTGGTTCTGGTTCTGCTTGAGGTTTCTGCCAGTTTAAAGGCAGTCGTTCCTTGCCACTGGCGCCCAGTGCTGCTCATGGTGGGAATTGTTGGGTCTCTGTAAATAAAGAGTCGGTCTTGACCTGCTCTATATGAAAAAGTGCCCTGAGGGACCTTTGTTATGATATGGCGCTATATAAATAAAACTGAATTGAATTTAACTGAACAAGTATTCATTTAATTAATTTCCCTGCCTTCTGTGTGCAGGTATTGCTGTGGATGGCCCTAACAAGACCAGCAGTGACGTCAGCAACACCATCTGCTTGGTGAAGAAGAAAGGGAAGGTCAAGGCTCTGGATGAGGAGCTATACAGTAGGCTTATGCACATTTGATATTCACATTTCTCACGACAGATTTTCTATGTATTCTAGAAATTCTCATAACATCAAAAGCTCTATGCACCCCCCCCCCTTCATTGACCATCGTGTGCTGCATTTGCCAGTCTTTAAAATTCCCTGCAGTCTGTTCATGTCAGTAAAAGGATTGGTGCTGTGTTCTTTTCTTGTCCAGAAAAAGACTCGCTGGACCTGGACGAAGAGCTGTGCACACACTTTGGCCTCGCTCACACTCGCTGGGCCACACACGGAGAGCCGAGCGCTGTCAACAGCCACCCTCACCGTTCCGACAAGGATAATGGTAATGTGTGCTAATGGACTCACGTGCATGCTCACGTATGCAGTACGGTACATGAATAGAATTAACACCCGACGCACAACCAACTACAGATCTGTGCAAAAACATGCTGTAGGAATGTCAATATTCATGCCTCTGTTAAAGGTCTCAGTGACACGCCGCAACTTAATTTGATAAGCAGGACATTTTTTTTAATTAATTCAAGATCAGATTTGTATAACTTCATAGCCACACAATGTTGAACATTAAAACAAAAGGTTAAGACCTATTGAACACACCTCGACACACCCTCTGGTCTAACTGAATATACACCCGTCTCTTTGTTACTAGAATGCCATGTTTAGGTGTGTCGCTAATGTACCTTGGCTAAAAAACCACAGTATGTATGCTCATTAAAGTCCAAAGTATGAGAGTTCGCATCAAATAAAAAGAGAATAACTATGCTCCCAACTTATATATGTATTATATTGTGGTTTATTAGTATATTATATAGGCCTATTATTACTCGGTTATCATGCATGATAACCTATCTCCTTGTTTGTAACCTATCTGGTTGTGTGTTTGGCTGCTTTCACTGTCTTGCCCCACCACGTCATTGTGCTAATACTGTATCCGTGTTGTTTTAGTTGCTGCTGAAGCCACTGCTTTGTCTACATGCAGTAACTTGACCTGTTGAACAGCAAAATCTTGCCATATCACACATTTAACATGCCACCGTTAGAATCTATTGTTGTTGCAGACGTTATAGCTCTGTTCTCAGTTTGTTTGGACCTCAGATAAAATGTAAACACCATTAAAGTGTGAATCCAAATTAGTTTAATCAGGACAGAACAGTCTAGCGGCCTTATTGTGACTTCACCGCGACGCGCTGTTTACTGTTGGCTCCTTTGTCTGATCTGTTCACTCCCGCTGCCTTTTCTCAGAGTTTGTCGTCATCCACAATGGCATCATCACCAACTACAGAGAGCTGAAGAAGTACCTGGTAAGTCATCTTATCATAAGGAATTCTCCCTGTATAAACAAACCAGTTTGAATCCTGTTCAGTGTCATTCTCAGACTCGTCCTTCAGCTTGCAATTGAGCCAGTCGTACTATTACAGGTTTCTGTTTTCATCCTGCTCTGTGGCAAGCTGTGTCCCATGCAACTTAAGTATGCAATAATGCGTCACTTTAGGAAATAAAGGATTAAAGAGCTTACTCAGGCCATCGAGGACATACCAACTGAGTTGTTAGTTGTTTACACACAACAGCGACTTGAGACACCCGTGCGATGCTAAATCGAATGCTAAAATGTAGCAAAATGTTTTGTAGTTTGAACGTAATATCTGTTTCCTTTCATCTTTAATAAAACATGCAGAAGTTATGGATTTACACCAAATGCAGATGGGTTTTACCACAAATTCTTTCTATATCTTTCATTCTCATCAAGTGCTTAAGGTTGGTGATGGTAAACTGTGCTGTTAATCAAGAATTATTAAGTAGGTTTTCACATGCTTTGCTATAATACATAATATATACATAATTGTCACCGCTACATATTAAAAGCGGGGTCTGTACAAATATCAATTAATTCATATCAAACATCAAACAACGGTAAAGGTTATGCAGGATGACTGATGGTATACTGTATATCTTCAGTGTGTTTATGTTTATATTAATATAAATGGTATCTCCTACCTTCCTCAGATCAAAAATGGATATGAGTTTGAGTCAGAGACGGACACGGAGGTGATCCCGAAACTGATCAAATATGTTTATGACAACCGAGAGAGTGACAAGGTTACTTTCTCCACCCTGGTAGAGAGGGTTATTCAGCAGCTGGTGAGTAGCTCACACACAGCAACATCATGTACAACAACCGCTCCGCCACAAAAACATGCCAAGCCACTTTACGGCAGCACGGCTAGTGTTAGCATGCTAGTCTTTGTTTGACGTCAGGGGCTCGCTATATCTTTCTTCTGCCAGTAAGACGCCACGTTTCCTTAACTTTTGTACTTCAGCTCCACACTTAGGGATTCATTATTTTATAACCAGCTTCCTGGTAACTGAAGGGTAGCATCATGTAGCGTAGTATCATAAAGAGAGTCATTGACCGGTCACACACACACACACACACACGCACACACACACACGCACACGCACGCACACACACACACACACACACACACACACGCACACACGCACACACACACACACACGCACACACACACACGCACACACGCACTTGCTCATTCTGCAATGTGTGAAACTACTTGAATTTCCTGCCATTAAAAAATCTGTACACCATCACAAAAGCAGTTTCTATGGATACCGACCCTAGCAGCATCATAAGTGACATCATCACTCTTAGTTTTCGGGATTTTCTTTTTTGGGTGAGATTGAGCAAGCCTCTCTTTACCGCTGTGTGACTTTCATTCTTCAGAGCGTCACACGTTTGATTGGAGTTCGCCTCAGTAGAACAGAGGACGCAGCCATTCTGGATTTGGAGTAATGGGAACCAGATAGTTAGACCCACTAACAGCCTCGCACCACCACACAAAAACACACTCCTAGCCAGCACAGGCAACGTTACAGCCACTGCTTTTGAAACACAGCTGATGTCATACAATAGAGGTCTTATTTCCCTTAACCCTCCCCCCTCGCCTCTACCCCACGTCTTCCCAACACTCACCCACACCCCCGCCACTACTACCCAAACCCCACAGGGCCAGAAGAAACGTTTGTTTGTGTTCAGAAAAATGTTTCTCTGAAAGGTTACATACTTTCCAGGAATATACGACTGACTTTACATAAAATGTTTTAGATTTTGAATTGCCTCTGCTCCTGTTCCCTGACGGTCTGCGTCAACATCGGTGTATTTCAGTCTTTCATCAAGTCCATGCAAATTCAGCGCTTCCTCTGCTTCTTTCTGTCTCAGGAGGGGGCCTTCGCTCTGGTGTTTAAAAGCCGCCATTTCCCTGGAGAGGCTCTGGCAACTAGGTTAGTATGCCCACACACACACACACACAAACCTGCTCTGACATTTCACTTCACAGTTTGGTCCAGTATGTGCAGTGAGCCAGACTCACTGGAGATGACACATCCTTGTTATTACCACTATGAAGCAATCCCAAATATGATTTCAGTAGACTCCTTTGATTTAGTCATTGTGGCTTATCTCCGCTAACATCCATTACATGTGGCATGTTGTGACTCTGTGCGTGTGAGAATGAGTGTATATCCCCGTCTGCCAGCCTGTGTCAGTCCATTCTGCGCCTTAAGACCCAGGCAGAGTAGAGGAGCAGAGCAGAGGTTGAATTCAGGTTCCCCCTCTCCCTTCTGGGCCTCTGGCCTCTGGGCTGCTGGCCTTACGCCGGCTGTCTGTGACTCATTAACGGGAGAGACTAGAAAGTTTCCCGTTTCTGCCCCGGGAAATGCTCCTGCCTCAAAGATTCCAGATTAATCACGTCTCATCATTTCATTTGACTTTATACCTTCCCTGATTCAGTGAGCTGTCGTGGATCAGGCAAAAGGGAGACTGGTGGGGCACCGGAGTGAGACAATAGGAGAGGGAAGCGGCAGGAGGGCAGAAGGGCAATGAGACGAAGAGAGATAGGTGTGCTTTTTGAAGAAAAGATTCTGGATAGCTGATATCAGTATACTGGAGGGTGGACGGATGGAAGAATGTTTGCAATTATCTAGTGACGCTAGCCACCACCCACCCTGTGTCGTCAACCACCAACCTCTGGGCAGGGCTTTTACACTCTTCTCAGCGTCTTTCCTTAACTCTCTATTAATCTATTGTTCTTTCTTTCTTTCACTTACACCCTCCTTATTTTCCTGACATCCTTTGCTTCCCGTCTCGCTCTCCCTCAGGGTAAATATTGTATTGGATAGCGACCACATGTTTCTGTTTGCAAGCCTCCCTTTTCAAGCCCCACACCCCTTAAAACAACCAGCGGACTTACGTCAGCGTAGCCGAGCCCCAGAGAGAGAAAACAGGCATCCAGACAGAGAAAGAGAAGAAATAAGGAGAGGCCTTTTGGACGCAGTTCCTCAAGAATTAGTGTCATACTATTTAAGGTCGCCATAGAGAGGTTTTGTTTTGTTTGCTCTGCGGTGCGTGAAGGTATTGTCTATTTTAAGGTTAGTCTCCTCGCACCCTCCTCCCTCACCTGTCGAATCTGCATTTGGTTGCACGTTCCCTGCCGCCACAGCCAATAGGAGAAATCCACATGGCGTCAGTAGCCGATGAAGAGGCGGTGGCTTACTTGGTCCAGGAAGTGTGAGCAAATCCTAGAGGGATATAGACAAATGGATGATCAGTTTACCTGTCTGACTTTAAAGATTAGAACTGTTAGAAGAGATTTGGGAGTAAGATAAGGGGGAGGAGCCTGTGTTTGCTCATGGACAAACTCCACTACCAAGATTGTGTACAAACTAATGTTACAAAGACTGAATTTGAGGTGCTGCACAGAGGAAAGATGAGGATAAGCATAAGTAGTGCCGGGAACTTCTGCTTTGTTTGCAGTAATACAGTAGGATAGGATGTCGGGTTACCTCGACACTCATACATTCTCAAAGCACCATGTCAGAGTGTGTGTGTGTGTCTGACATTGTTGTGTGTCTACAAAGCCTAATCCTCTCCTGTTCTCTCCTTGCTTCATTCTTGTCCCGGCAGGAGAGGAAGCCCACTGCTCATTGGTGTGCGAAGCGAGCATGAGCTGTCGACCGAAAACATCCCCATCCAGTACAACAGTGGTGAGCTCTGTTCCTCTCTCTGTCTGCCATTATCCACTTACGCTGCACACTAAACTTCTGCATAAATGCGTGCTCGCACACAAACATACTGTAGGTACACACATTCACAGTAGCATACATAAAGCTGGGGTAAATGAACTAAATGTAAGATTCATACACGTGAGAGAGGCCACCGTAACAGGACGTTATACTGCGCTGATGTCAGTTACCATCAATTTAAAAGTGAGAGAAAGAGTGACACTTCTTCACAGTGTGCGTTACCACATTTCCTACATGTTCTAAAACCACTTTAAAACAGATCTTCAAAGGATAAGGAAGGCCAAGAGCCGAGCCAACGATGCATTTTCTGAAACTGTAGTTGTGAGCAAACTCAAACAGAAGTAAAGATCTGTTGGGGTGTATTTCCAGCCACTTATATGGTGCGCAAGTGAGTGTTTACAGCAGCAGGATGGTCTTCAAATAAACTACAGTGCCCGTGTTTATCGTAATGAAGCAATGTGTCACTCAGTGCAGCAGTGTGGCTCACTGATATGTTTTTGGACAGCAGTGGAGCTCTATGACACAGAAAAATCAGACCTTGTTATATTTAGGAGGATAAATTCATTGTTGGTTTTGGTCTTTTTTGTGGAATCTTTTGACAATTAAACAATAGATATATTACCAGACTTTTCCTTTTATGATATGCAAAAAGTAGCCTTATACAGTAGCCTTAAAACATTTCTCAGATGTGCTGTTAACGACTCCACATTGCCTTAGTCAAAGTGGTGCTCTCGGCTAACTGTAGCAATAACACAAGATGTTTTGTGGTTCTGTTATTTATTGCGCAATAATTCTGTTAAGAAACCTTCTTAGAAAGCCTGAAGTATTGCCAAGGATTTTGCTCTGTGTAGTTTTAGAGGGTAGTGGTCCTTTGGAAATTAATCTGGATTCTTCCTGCACAGAATCTGGTTCTCATAGACTTCCCAGCCATAGAGACAGTTAAAGAGAGAATTTCTCTTGAAGTCTTCCAGATACTCTTGTTCCAGCTAAAGCATATGTCATCATGATTATTATAAGCAACAACCTGCTTGTTTTGTTTTCTTCACTGTCTTATCTGATTTCCTCAAATTCACGGTTCTTCTATTCTATTCTAACTGCAAAGCAGAGTTAGACGGTTTAGCGCCGGGAGGGAACCAAGCAGTGTGTGTTATTTTAGCAGTTGAAAAGAATCTTTGGCCCTCTCTTTTTAAAACATTTTATATAGTAACCAATATCTCTTATTATCACAGCTCTTCTTTTAAAGTGAAACAATATATAAAATGCAATAGCAAAATGAGCAAATAAGACCACGCTGACTCTGCCAGTGCTGGAGATCTACGGTAGATGGCAGGTCCTTCTGTCATCTTTCCTTTGACATTTTGTTGCCACTGTAAAAGAGAGCCCTCTGAAATCTTTAGACTAATTTGCACTGAGGAAGAAGAGTGCTCTCTTGTGTGTAAAGTAATATGGTAGATTTGACTTTAAAGCCATTATGTGCGCAATTTGAAATATCCCAACTTTGACGCCCCTGTACGGTCAAGCAGGACACTGAGTAAAACAGAAATGTATGGTGTGGATAATTAATGAGAACTTCATAAAAACAGAACAAATCTGAATACAAGTAACATTCACTGATATTTGCCACCAGGTAGTAGATTAGATTAGATAGTTTTTATTGTCATTCATGTTCACACATGAACGAAACATGTACCCAGGACCGAGAGAGCACACAATACACATCACCATAATGGTAAACATTTAAATATTTAAAAATATTTATTAGCCACTCACATCAGTTTCCTGTCATATTCATCTGTTAACATCAAGCAACATGGACATTTATTCATGATCATAGTCCGTCATGGTGTGGTAACTGCTGTTATCGGTTGAATTTTCCACATAAAATCACAATTGAACGACATGACAGACCCATTTCCACAGAATTGACCTGACTACATCTGGAGGTCGAGGGGAAGAATTCAAGCAATTAGCACATCTTGATTGTTTTAGTCACTCAAAGTCACTGTGGGACCTCTGACCCTTGACCTCTGACGTTTGACCCTGTAGCTCACTTCAAGGAGGGAGTCCAGGAGAAGAACAGCCATAACCGTCCTGACTGCTCCAATGGCATCAACTCTGTGGGGGACGGCAGGGCTGTGGAGTATTACTTTGCCTCTGATGCCAGGTGAGATAGCAATAATCTGTGTGTTTTGCGGTGAATCCATTACGGCACCATATCATTGAATTTAATTTGACCTCTCTCTCTCTCTCTGTCTCTGTCTCTACCATGCCTGTCAAGTATGAGCAAAAATAATCTAAAAAGAAACAGGTTTAGTCTGTAAACTTCACACTAGTGGACATCATCATCAGTTCACCATATGTATCCTTCTGATCTCTGCCTGCAGTGCCATTATTGAGCATACCAACAAGGTGTTGTACATGGAGGATGATGACATCGCAGTGGTGACCGGCGGGAAACTCTCCATCCACAGGGTGAACCGGCAGGCTGGTGAGGACCCAGTGAGGGCAATCCAGACCCTGCAGATGGAGCTGCAACAGATCATGAAAGGTCAGATAATGGTCAAAAAGACAACTTTCTCATCTGCTGGATATGAGGACAATGCATTGCTTTTTTTTATTTAATTTTTAATTTTTAAGGACATAGCGTCTAATAAATCCTTGTGAATACATTGAGAACATACTGCAGGCACATAGTGTTAGAGTGTAGTTTGTGGACTTACACCTGCTCGCCCTCTGCTGGCTGAAAGTGGACACATATTACTGCCGTCAGATTTTCAGCATATACCTCAGTTTTCTGTCTTATTTCTTGTGGGGGGGGCAGACATTCAGCATGTCCTCATATGTCATGAGGAGTATTGGCCGGATTATCTGATGCACGCATATGCTTCTTCCATTGCAGGTAACTTTGATGCTTTCATGCAGAAGGAGATCTTTGAGCAGCCGGAGTCGGTAGTCAACACTATGAGAGGGCGGATTTGTTTTGACTCCAACACAGGTGACCAGTGATTTTACAACCTGCTCCGCCTTTAACGTTTAAGGATATGCAGGGAACCTGAATAGGTCCCTGATCCCTCGAGTCAATATTAGCACGGACTAATTCAGGCTATGCACATAGGATCTCCTGTTTGTGTGTCCTTCCTACATTCCTACCATTGCATTTTGAAAGACTGCTTTATTTGGAAATCATGTCAGCACCTTATTTAAAAGGCCACTCTTTCAGCCATATCTTCACTAGCACTAATATGCATGTACATGTGGAATGATCTCAGATACCTGAACTTGGCCATAGGTGCCTGATTTACTTCATTAATATGTGCTACCTATTAACTGTAGACAATGCATGCAAGATAAATGGTATCCCTTAGGTAACATGTGTGCAATAGCTATTAATGATGACTATTATGTACTCCCATGAAGACCTGAAACATGCAGTAATCAACAGTATGCTGGTTTAACTAATGTAACGGTCTTCTCTTTCCTCAGTGGTTCTCGGTGGGTTGAAGGACCACCTGAAAGAAATCAAACGCTGCAGGCGGCTAATCATGGTTGGCTGTGGCACTAGCTTCCACGCTGCAGTGGCTGTGAGTAGAGCTATCAGTGGGATAAGCATGATCATTTTGTGAGAACGACAGTTATGATTACTAAAAGTAAAGAAGAAATTAAATGACTGTTTTGTATGGTGATGATGAAAGTGCTGCTTTTGTTTTCCCTCATGTTCAGACCAGACAGATCCTCGAGGAGCTGACTGAGCTGCCTGTCATGGTGGAGCTGGCAAGCGACTTCCTGGACCGCAACACGCCTGTTTTCAGAGACGACGTTTGCTTCTTCATCAGCCAGTCAGGTGAAAACGGCACGCAAAAACATGAAAGTCTGAGCTCACATTGTTGCTTTCTGAGGTCTCTGGTTCTGGATTTTAATTTCTCAAAAACGAGTCGACGGTCTTTTGTTCCTACGTTTCAGTTACAATATATACAGATAAAATTCTGACCATGAAACTGGTTTTAATGAGAATCTTGATTCACTGAATATATGTGATACCTATTGATGGCATATTTTACAGTGGTCTTATTGTGCTGTAATTCTGCATTGTAAGTATATATTTTCATTTCCTCTGCTCCTCAGGAGAGACAGCAGACACCTTGATGGCATTACGCTACTGCAAGGACCAAGGCGCTCTGACAGTTGGTATAACCAACACGGTGGGCAGCTCCATTTGTAGAGAAACAAACTGCGGAGTCCACATCAATGCTGGGCCTGAGATAGGAGTGGCTAGCACCAAGGTAAAGTTTACACAGTACATCCCATAGGTTTATAAGAGCTTTTCAAAATCTGGCAACAGCAATATGCAAAACAAACATGTTTTTCATGCTTAATATAAATTGTCCTGTAGTATAAACAGCACTTTGATGATAAAATTAATCTCTTTGAAAGGCTGCTTGTTAGCACAGAACTGTCCTATTTACTAGGTAGACGCTTCTTGCACATCTTAGGGTTCTATGTGTGTGTCTTGTGTATGTGATCCAGGCCTACACCAGTCAGTTTGTGGCCCTCACCATGTTTAGCCTGATGTTGAGTGAGGACAAGCTCTCCCTACAGAAGAGGAGGCTGGAGATCATCAACGGCTTCAGGGTGCTACCTGGTCAGTGAACCAAACAGCAGTCAAACAGAAAGCCTTTGTGGTGTCAGCATGAGCACGCAGCATCTTTAAATGTAGTCGGACAGATTCTCAACCATGTTCGCCCCCCCCTGACAAATCGAGACAACTAAATGCTGTATCGTTTGTTTATAAAGATCTGCGCTCATATTCTCGCTGTTACTTACAATAATACGTCCATCTCCACATGACTCATTCCTCTACTCTCCTAGAACTGATAAATAAGGTGTTGGCCCTGGACGGGAAGATCAAGGCCATCGCAGATGAACTGTATCAGCAGAGGTCTCTTCTGGTCATGGGCCGAGGTTTCAACTACGCCACCTGCCTAGAGGGGGCGCTGGTGAGTTGAGAATGGCACAGTGGTCAAAAAAACTGCAATTCACTTCTCCTGTAAAATAACATAAAATATGAGGACAAAGTAGAAACACTGGATGAAATAATCGAGCTGTAATGTCTGCTGTGATGTATGTGTTATGGTGTTATCCAGGATAAACTACTCAGCAAGGTTGATTCTTATTTTTTGAATGCAGAAAATCAAGGAGATCACTTACATGCACTCAGAGGGCATCCTGGCTGGGGAGCTGAAGCACGGCCCTCTGGCACTTATAGACAAAGACATGCCAGTCATCATGATCATCATGAGAGATGCCTGCTACACCAAGTGCCAGAATGCTCTGCAACAGGTCACCGCCAGATCGGTAGGTCCTGGATGAACACGTCCTACTGTAATAGACCTGCAGTCACTGAAACACACACCTGGACACGTGCACTTTCACACAAGCGTTACATTCTGAGTGCAACAAACGTAACAAGATGAATTGACTGACTGGCTAACATTCTTGTTCTTGCTTGTGACACTCTCTCCATCAGGGTCGGCCCATCATCATATGTTGTCAGGACGACCCTGAGGTGACTAAGAATGCCTACCAGACCATCGAGCTGCCACATACTGTGGACTGTCTTCAGGGCATCCTCAGCGTCATCCCCCTGCAGCTCTTGTCCTTCCACTTGGCCGTCCTGCGCGGATATGACGTAAGTAGTCCACCAAAACATCTAGGAGACGTGAGACTTATTGTCTGCTAATTTTATCACTGATCTGAGCCCCAGAAATAAGGGAGGTCATAGAAACAATGAAATGTTAGGCCATTATTTGCCTCTGTAATCTTATCAGGACACAATCATCATATTGAGACATTGTGGCTCATAACTGTCATGTCTAAATCCTGCAAATGTCATTGGTTACGTTTTACTGAAACACAACTATCTGAATCACTGTGATGGACATGAATTTAATTATTTATCATGTGATTTTGAAAAGGTCAGTAACTATTTTCCATACCCAAAACTAAGTTAAGAATATGAAATTTAAATGCACAAATACTTAAAACATGTTGTGCTTGTGTTCTTTGCTATTCAAATGCTCCCGGTTTGAATCTATTTGGATATGACTTTGATATTGTTGCTTTTTAGTTTTAATGCCTTGCTGAGTCTGAAGTTGTAACATATTTCTAGCTGATGTAGCACAAGGCAGTACAACATGAAATGTACAGCATATCTCTGTTTTTAATTTAAACATAATGAATATGAATGTATAATTTCAACGGATTTTCATTTGCATGCTGGACAAGACTCTCTGCAAGTCTATTTTTTGCCTGCAGTTTAATTATTAATACACTGTACAGCAGCTGAGACCATCTTAGCAAGCTGCATGCACTTGCTAAAGCCTTATGTGTATCTTTATGTGGGCAGCATGTTTCACTTTGAAATGTTGGAAAGGCTTTGTTTTACATATGGATCATCTTTAACCTTAAAAGACATGTCACATCCTCATTTATAATTATTCTTGTCATAGCACCCACCCTAATATGACGTGGTGTCCACAGAGTGGTTAAATATACAGTTGTGATCAGACGTTTACATACACTCATGGACATGAATGTCATGGCAATATTGGACTTTCAATAATGTCTTTGAACTGCTCTTTTTCTGGGGCAGAATAATGGTAGAAGATACATCTATAATAGAGGAAAACACCAAGAATTTGGTGCACAAGTTTTAATTCATTAATTGTTTTCTACAATCAACACAGGGTCAAAAATATACATACAGCACACCTCATATTTGGTTGAATGTCCCTTTGCAAGTTTCACTATGAGCAGACGCGTTTGGTAGCCATCAACAAGTTTCTGGCAGAATTCTGGTGGGATATTTGACCGCTCTTCCTGGCAGAATTGTTAGAGTTGAATTAAATGTGTTGGTTTCCTAGCACGAACCAGTCGAGCTTGAAGGTGTTGATTTTGGAGCAGGGGCTTCTTTCTTGGACGGCAGCCTTTCAATCCATGGTGATGTGAAACTCGCTTGCATGTAGACAGTGACGCTGCTGTTCCAGCAGCTTCCAGTTCATGGCAGGCCTGTTCCTTGGTAGATCCTGGGTTGTTCCTGACCATCCAAACAAATTTCCTCTCAGCTGAAGATGGCAGTTTGGATCTTCTTCCAGACATTGGCAAAGTGGCTGCACCTCCCAATAACTTGTACTTGCATACAATTATTTGAACTGATGATCTTGGAATCTGCAGTTGTTTAGAAATGGCTCCAAGAGACATTCCTGACTTGTGTAAATCTACCCCCTCCTCCACTCTGCACTGAGCTCCTTGGATTTTCCCATTGTACTGTGTTGGTCAATCCAATGAGTTCTGTCAAAC
>JAVQJF010097088.1:0-56231 GCA_036023855.1 Gadopsis marmoratus | reverse complement strand
CCCAGTCCCTGTTGATGTTTGGTTATAAAGATATTTAATACTTCCCGTCTTTATGTTCAATGGCTGCCGTTTTACAGCCCAATATAAAAAAAAAAAAAAAAAAAAAAAAAAAACACCTCACGGAATATTTGTGTTGGCTCTGGTCCAAAGAGCAAGGGGGCATTTGTAGAACTGCCATTTTGCACCAGCATTTGTGATTCATTAAAACTTTCTTCAACAGAAATTCAGAAGTCTGAAGAGGCAGATGTCTGGGGCCAGGTGGTTTGACTGCCAAGTGATCTCTGGGAGTTGCAGTGCAGAAACACCACAGCAGGGGCCACTTAGCGCCACAGGCGTTGCCAAAATGAAAAGATGTGGATCTTGCGGATCACCACTTGAAGCTATAAATGGGAAGTGGAATGAGCCCGTTGTAAAACTGACCCCAATACACACTTGTGTTGTGCAAATACATACTTCTAGGCTAAGAAGGGGAGACATAGCAGCACCAGAGAAACATACCAAAGTACAGACACATGCAGAAAGAGGTACGACATACATTAAATATCGATGAATGTCAAAAGAATGCTCATGACAATTTCCCAGAGCCCAAAGAGACATCTTCAAATGGCTTCTTTTGTCCAACCTACAGCCCAAAACCCAAAGACTTTTCATTTACTGTCATAATTGACAAAGAAAAGCAGCTACTCCTCATATTTAACAAGATGCAACGAGTAAATGTTTCACAATTTAGCTTGAAATTCGATTAATTGACTAATCATTGTACGTCTTATTTATAGAATTCAAAAAATAGTGAGTATTTTGTTTGTTTTCTGAAGTTTATAATGGTTTCCGAAGCCTGAGGGTCAAAGCCCAACTCCCTCAACACGCAAGTGACACCCAAATTGCAGCTGTGCGAGTTTTCCATGACAGCAGTGACATCTTCCTCCTCCTCATCCTCTCTTTCTGTCAGCTGACTAAATAAACAGAGACCGGTTGCTTTTCTCTGTTGTTACCTTGTAGAAGTAAACCCGAAGAGAACACACAAGAGATTCCACAAGGTATGAGGTCTTATTTAGGGGCGTACTCTACCTTTTTCCTTTTCTGGCTCCCTTTGTATCCATGATTTTATCCAAACTGAATCAGTAATAAACAGAAACATAAATGTCCAAGATGTACAATTTCAAAACTACCGCGTTATGACCATATTAATTTGGAAAAAAACAGATATGGGCTCAGTCTTCATAAATTCATTCCTCTTAAAAACTATAAATATACAGTATAATATTAGTACTAACATATATTAAAGGAACTTATGTTTTGAAAAGTCTAATAATTGTGTTCTTTCTTAGATAACACATACAGAATAAGTTTTATTTTATTGTATTCTACCTATAATTTAATGTTCATAAATCTAAAAAAGCTGAGGGTAAATGTTACATCGAGCAACGTTTTATCCACGATTCACTCATGATCCATCATTACAATGGAAAAGTGATTGATGAATAAATAATGATGCAGGTGCTGCACAACCAGTCTGTTTGTCATTCTGAAAAAACCTGGCCATTTTCAGTACTTGCTGACAGCAAAGAGTAGAAGCAACTCAATACTAATCAATGTTAATGAAATTCTGAAGGGCTTGTGTTTTATGGTGGGCTTGCAATTCTGGTTTCAATGATATTTATTTCTTCCCAACTGAGGGAAACACATTTAATTTGTATTTTATTTTTTGGCAGCATTTCAAAACAACCGAGTGAATACGCAGCTTCTCTCTCCTCTCGTTGAGTCCGCCTGGCAAACTGTCACTTATCTTGGAAATCGATCTTGTTTCCATCAACGCGCTGAGGAACAGGAGGTATTTCAGGCCTGAGCTCATACTGTACCCGGAACCTGTCTGTCTTTACGCCTCCCTGTCCAAAGCCGTGTCCTAGATGAGTAAACACCTGTCCAGTGGATTCGGGGGGGGGAGGACAGAAACTGCTTCCTGCCATGGGTACAAGCTGCAAGAAAATAGTATCCTGTACGACAGGGGGTTACATAACAACTGGAAAAAGCACGGGACCACTTAAACAATGACATCAATGTTTTTTTCCCAGTTTGTAAGTGTATAGATTGTCCATATTTTCCTGATATCTCCGTAAGTGAGCAGATTTGTAATTCCACAGGAAAAGACAAACCATTACAGATAAGGTAAAGCTTTGATTTGATTCCTCTTTTATTCTTACTGCATTATCATTCTGTGATGAGCATTTTCAAATAACAGTGATGTCACTTTTATAGTCGAAACTGATGTTTGAAAAATGGTATTTTACAATATGTAATCATCTGTTCAAATTC
This sequence comes from Gadopsis marmoratus, assembly GCA_036023855.1. NCBI lineage: Eukaryota > Metazoa > Chordata > Actinopteri > Centrarchiformes > Percichthyidae > Gadopsis > Gadopsis marmoratus. The sequence continues at coordinate 53,918 of JAVQJF010097088.1, read as the reverse complement.
AAAATACTATTCTATAATATAGAGGACATATTCTATAAGTGCAACAGGTCGTGCTTTGTACTAAGGCAGACTGCTTGCTGCCTTTCTAAAAAGGCGACTGCCTTGTAACATAGCTCGTCTCTCAGGTGAGGCAGAGGCGGCACCGGAATTGAACAAAATACGGTCTTGTGCTGAAGGAAACGCAGGCGGGGCAGGAAAAGAGGCGTATATTGCCGGAGCTACCGCAGCTAGGTGGCTAAAAATGCAATTGCACAGCTGAACAAAAACAATTGCACAGCTTTTTAACACTTTATCGCCATTATCCTTTATAAATATCCTTGCACTCACTGAAGCCAAGCAAGATCCCCCCTTCTTTGCCGGCTCAATCTGACTGGACATTGTAGAGCCTCTGGATCTCACGTGTCGATCTGATTGAACGCTACACAAAGCGAACAAGGACGAGTCAGTTTGCAACCAGTCTCGCCTCATTCCTCATAGAAAAGATTATGGCGTGAAAACCTGTGCGACTGCGATTACTTAAAATTTGTTCGAACTTGATTCATTTATTTTTTTTTAAAGTGGCAGCCTTTAGCCTTAACAAACATATTGTTACTTTGGTTTGTCTTAATCAGCTGATACTAACCAGGAAGAAATCCCTCAAAAACAAAATCACTTTACAAACCTAAATGTGACGCACGTCTTATTTACAGTGTTTCCTGTGTTTTACCAGTTCATGTCAATCTATATCTGAGATATAGAAGCGATAACATGACATTATTATTTAAGATATGTAAATGAGGCACAGACGGAGTAAATGGACTATTACTGAAAAGGACACCATCATCCCCGTTTAAACTGGAGCTAAAACACTGCAACAGAGTGACGTTTACTCTTGTAAACTTGCACACATGTTCAGAAACAAAGGGTATTTAAACATAGGTGTACACACACCTCAGTGCTTTCAAAGAATTCCTTGTCCTGACAGAACCAGTCAAGCAGCTCTTCCTGAGACCAGCTAAGATTAACACTGTCCCCTCTCCTCCCTAATCTCCAGCAGCACTTTATAAACCCATCTATGAATGAAACCTTGTTGATGCAGCCAGCACATGCAACACACACCCACGCATTATATATACACAGTATATATATATATATATACACACACACACACACACACACACACACAGTACAAGAAAATGCACTTGGCTTTGTTACCAAGCAACAAAGTAGGAGTCATGATTCAGTGAGTGATGTAAACCCCTGTGTTGTATTTGGACAGTGACCAGTTGTGTTGAACAGATATACTATTGTTGCTTCACAGATGCAGGCAAACTTCCATTTACTCTCAGTTAGTTATTTATTTAGGCTGTGAACTGAGCCATTGTCTGATGCAGAAAATGACGGACGGGGTGACTGACAGAGAGTGACACTCAAAAAAGCAAACAACCAGTGAACACACAATTAAACTGTACATCATCAACACTTGGCTATTATTCACTTCATGTCTAAAATGCACACAAAAACTCCAGAGCCCATACTAAATAGACCTTGAGGCGAGCTTGTTTTGTCGGCTGCGGTTTTCAAAGTCAAGACTGAACTTTGAGCCTCAACTTTTAAACCGACTGGAAAAGAAGAGGTTAAAGAGCTCAGAAAAATGGAAATGCTATCCTACAATTCCATGACAAGTGGGCAAGACAATGATGGCATGATGATGTTGATATGACTGAAAGCCCCAGGACCTTGAGGTGAGACTGTCAAATCCAGCATCTTCAGCAAACTGGTTATCAAGCATTTTGCCAACCACAAATCAGGCCTTCATTACTTTTTGCTCATATATATTATTGTTAAATCAATATTATTCCTTGTATCCACCACATTACAATTACGATTTCTCAAGTAACCATCCGAACAGATTAAAAATAATTTTTTTTCCATCGAAGCCAACAGTAAAGTCAGAAAATCAGTGTAATAGCAGGTTAGAGTATTGACAGTCATATACTGTACACTGATTAGAAATTAGTTTAGTTCTGATTTGGGATTTAATACCTTCATATTTACCACAATCCAATCCAAGTCCTTGCTTTTAATGTGTCTAACAAACACTTGTTGACATGGTGTTTGTGTGTGTGTGAGATGTACTGCTGTGTGTAACTTATTAGTATAACTTACTATTTATATTTGTTTAGGCTGTTTAGTAGTGTTCTGTCACTGTGTGCATGTTTAAATTGAGATCTGCAAAGGGCACTGCAGATGAGAAATAGCTTCACGCAATAACTCAAATGCACAAACGCACACACAGCCATTGAGCGGTAAGGTAACACTGAAGCTTTGAGCCTTACTTGGCGGTGGGGCGAGTCGACGTGTCCTGCAGGTCTCCAGGGTCGAATAGCTGAGAGCCTTTCAGTCCCAGCTCCTCGCAGCCGCGCAGAAACACGCTGAGGTTGTCCTGCGCAAACACACACAGTTTCATCAGGATAAATATGCTGCTGACAAGAGACGGAAGGCAAAGCGAGGTCAGGTCCGCGATAAGGTCGTAACTCAAACACGACCATGTCTTTAGTTTTTGATTCACTTTAAATCACACGTTTATTATAGAAAATTCACTACAGCAAAGCAAAGACCAAGTCTGGCATCGTACACACCACTAATTCAGACATCGTCATACTGTACAGATGTAAACAGACAACACTCAGTACTTGTAGTACATCTATTTTTCATTGACATAATGTCCCTAAGCTTAACCCTATCCTCAACATAAAACAAATTCTAACCTTAAATTCTCAATTAACAGCAATTTATAAAACTATGGACAAACTGCCCTCATAGTCAAAAATGTCCTCATTCTTAAGGTGCAAATTTCAAATGAGTCCTCATGAACACTTAAGTACTGTACAAGAACAGTCAGATAATGAGAGATGAGGTCACGATCCTCTTCATTTACTGCACATTACATCTCTCTCGCTGAGACACACACACACACACACACACACCTCTGAACAACTCTTTCAATGTCTGTCAGGCAACCACACAAACATTGTCTAAAGATGCAGAAGTATAACTGCAAAAGAGGACAACAGTCCATGTAACTTATTTGACTGATTTGAAGAGGATTAAATCTATTTTGCCTGCATGCAAACACACACACACAACATGAAAATCAGGATACCTGCTCGACAGAAACGTGAAACCACCAGGTTTTGTGGCCGGCTTTCGTACCTCTCCTCTCTCAGATTACGCCAACTTTCACTCTTCACCTTTTGCTTCCTTAGAGTGTCTCCTGCTTCATCTCTCCACCATCACCTTCTTTTTCTCAGGTATTCCTTCTTTCTCTTCTTCTCTGCCTTTTACCCTCTCCCCATCTTCTCAGTCCTCCTCCCTCTCTCCCCTCTGCTCTCAGACAAACTCTTTGTTGGAGGCAACCTGAGCCGAGCTCTCCTCTCCTGTTCCCAGGTTCATTCTCTCTCTTTGTTTCTGTCTATCCTTCAGAGGGCCACAGCCAAAGCCCTTCCCTCTCTTTCTCTGGGTGTCACCATTTCCTCTCCACCCTGATTGTCCCAAACACACCGTCTGTCTCGCACACCAAAACACAGATACAATGTGATTATAGTCGCATACAACATGCACACATTTAGATAAAATGCAGTTATAAATACACATCCTTTGAAGTGCTCAGACGCACAAAACTGAGAGACTTATTTATATGTACATACTAGCTGGTGTGAGAACACATGCACGGCTACAAACAGAAACACTTGGAAACACTTGTTCTCACGATCCTTTCCCATTTGTAGCAAAACACCCCCCACCAAACCCACCCAGCCTGCAGCTTCCTGTGTATTTGGGACAGCGCCATCTCTGCTCTCCTGGTGAGGCAACACCACCGAACACACACACACACAGCAATCTATTTTTGACAATTTTACTCCAGGGAGGGACACTCCCACAGTAGGATTAATTGGGTCTCACACTCACACACTGCTGATCAAGGTCATATTTGACTTCATAATGAAGGTCTTTCAGTTCAGTTGCACCCAATTAATGTCATTGTGTTTACGAACTATTTAGCTCTATTTAGGAACATTGTCATACCCAGATATTAGAAATGAGTTATCACTTGAAATAAAGAGCGACTCCTCGTGTGTGGGGATGGCCTGTAACAGGGAATCCCAAACTTTTTCTGCCAAGAATCCAAGTAAACGGAGCCAAATATCCCCATTGGGTGGGGTAGTGAAGTAGTGAAGTTTAACAACTGCAAGGATCAGTTATTTGTTAAGACATACAACAAAGTACATAAGCAAACCTCTTGGCAACATCAACTGTGAATTATTACTTATTCACTTTGCTCATGAACCACTCGATAACTACCTACCGACTGACCCAATAACTAATAAATTCTTAAAACATTAAAACCCTTTCAAACAAGGCTCATACACGGCCTCTTCTGAAGCACAGAATTTCTTCTATGAAACCAAGGCGCATACATGTGATTAGTAATTATAACATTAAGAAAAAAAAAAACAATGAATCATGTTTGCTATAATCATGCACCCCTACCTACAACATGTTGTGCAATCTTCAACTATAGGCACTGTAAAGTGATACTGTCAAGACACAGGCCCCAGGGAGCTGTATGATAAAAAGCCACTAACGAAACCACATTTCTAAGGAGTATACATCAGAAAGGGAGCACTTGAAAAGTTGCAGCCAGGGGCCAGATGGGGATCAGGTGGTGTTGACATCAACCATTTCAGCTCAGAGCAACTTCAACTCTAACTTCAGCAGATAAACAATTCTGCCCCACATTTATCTCCATATTCCATTAGCTGGTATTTCACACAGTCTGGACTCACAAACACTGAAATAAACAACAAGCCAACAGACGATTAAACAAACCTGGATTATTTGGTGGGTGCTTGGAGTGTGTGTGCACACGTCTCTGTGTCTGTGTGTGTGTGTGTCTCTAAAAGTGAGCATAACTTTGTGGTGATTTGCAGGCCACTGCCACAGGAAATTGGGCGTCTACCGCAAAGAAATGACTGACAGCTGAATGTGTTTGTAGAAGGATTGGAAGGAAGGAGGGTGACTCCAAGACAAAGCCTCTGCCCACTCTGCTCCCCCAAAAAAGTAGTAATAATAAATTTGGGAAAAGGTTATGCCCGGTGTGGAAATACAAACTTTGGTAACACGTGTATGAGTGTGTGTGAGGGGGGAAAAAAAAAATAGCTTGGGTTCATTTGAACACAGCCCTCACTGTAATCAATATTGTACTACCACAATTAGACCACCACGGTTTCTCAGGGAAGAGGATCAGTGTTCAATCCCCGACTTTGGTCCTTGACAGAATCCAGAGGATGAGGAAACAAGTCGCTTGGGTGTCGTAAGACTCGTTCCCGATTTTCTTTTTCCTCGTCAAGGATAACACCCAAAAGGTGAGAACTCAACCCCGCTGCACTGCGCCTCATATGTTCCACGCCCAAATATAAACTTGCACAGCAATTTTAGCATATTTCTCCTTAATGGTGTATTCAGAAGAAACCTATATGGTGCATGTGTTGATGCATTCAACAATACATACTGATGTTACATAGCAGAAGACACACTATGTGTTAATATGCATTTCTAATGAATACTCACTAGAGTTTTTTATAAGAGATCCTCATCAAAAACATTGAAGTCATCTGTTAAGTTGTTACGCCAAAATATTGATACAGGTATTCGCCTCAGAAAATCAGCATCAGGAGAGGCTATAGTACGTAATTGTTAGGTACAAATGCCAAGAGTGCCTTAGGAGTTTTCTTGTAATTTTTAGTTTACATATATCCCTATCCTAAGAGTCCAGGAATGCTCCTATCCAAACATTTTTAACACAAATGCCTGTTTGCCCTAAATGTGATGCCTGGAAAACAACACATTTTTAAACATGTGAATTACCATCATTCAACTTGTAGGCAGATCCACTGCGCATCTGTTGACACACCGTAAAAACATAAGCATACCAGACGGCTCAGAGACGGAATCTGTGCAGGCGAACACTGAGCCACTGAGGCCGAGCTGCCAAAGCACTGAGGTAGCTGCTCTTATTACAAAACAGCCAAAGCTCCTCAGAGACTCATTTTCCCATTAGCCCCCAAACAGGAAGAGGAAGGGGGAGTAGCCTGTGTTTTATTACGATCGCCAGATAACAGCAGACCCCTTGTTTATGTGATTTCTCACCTCTTTAAATCAAAGCCAAGAGGAAGAAATGCCACAGGAAGCTACGAGACAGAATTATGAAACGTCCAAGGTATAGAGGGTCATGTTGTTTAGACAGGAATAAAATCAGGAGCGGGATTTTTCTACGTTGTCCTCAGACTACTGATGTAAACATGTTGTTTACATGGCTTTGGGTCAATTAGTAATGGTCGTGTATTGTTTTTTTGTCCTGTACCTGCGCATTGCCCAATAAGGACAGTTCTTTTTAATAATGTCATTGTTATAAGCATGTTGTTCGAGGTACCATTCAAGCTACAGTTAACAGTTTAACAATCACACAATCTTTGAAATATCATCCACAACAACAAAATAAGACCCCAAAATGACCATCAAGTTGAGTTATCTGTGGCTTAATGTACTCTAGAGGAAAATTATTGACTATAGTTAAGAAAGCAGAATAGTTCATACAGATGAAGAAAGTTGGAAAATAATGAAAAAAAAAACGAAAATGAATATTTATGTTTAGTTCAACCATTACCAAGATGGAATGAGTACAGAAGCTCTTTGGTTTAAAACAAGCGGGACAAGCAATTGTATTCTAGCAGTGATTGTATGGTGTGAAAAAAAAGGCCTGTAAAGAATGTGGCTATGTAATTATCCGCCACTTGTAAAAAGCCAGAGAAGGCTCATTGGCAGCCATTAGTGACGCCATGAGGTAAGAAAAAGCATTTCAGCCCAACTCAGACTTCCTGGTCTGATCTGTCATGCTGTGATCCTAAATAATACCCAGCTCCCATTATGCTTTTTTTTTTTCTTTACTAGAAGAGAAGTACTTGAACTTCTGTAACCTGTACCCCTGTTCTATACCATAATCATCATTTTAACCTTCCTTGTCATCACTGTAACTTACTGGAAGGCAATCTTGACTTCAACCGCTATCAGTGTCATTAAGAAAACATAAACCTGTCAGTGCAAACTCATTTCTATAAATCACACTGATTTGTAGAACTTCACTAGTGTGAAGTTGATATAAATGCCACAATTTCACAATGGGAAGAAGGATGAGCAACAAATATTTGCTTTAAAAACAAGCTGAAAAGGGAATTTATGTTTATAGGAAAGAAATCTCAGTATGCAGCCAACTAACTATTTAGTAATTAGTGCTAATTCACAGACCCCTCAAAGCTACACAGATACAGTATTTCCACTTTTAAATACTAAATGAAAAGTTTCATTTTTGATCTTAAATGTTTGTACTTTTATTTTGCAATTCCCAACGTTAAACAACTTTTTAACTTTTGCCTCTTTTTTTTTTACACCAGCAGTCTTTAATATGGTTGCAAATGAGAGCAAGTTAGGAAGGAAAGGGGTGGAAGTACATTTAGTGCGACATCAAATGCAATCAACTTTCAGTGCGACTCTGTTTACATGCCGGGCCTGGTGCTGAAAAGTCACTTCATCCAGATCAAGAGCTTAAGCAGTCATAAAGGGCTCCACTGTACTGCACTGTACTCTACTGAAATGCATCCCTGTTCAGGTCTACTGAAATTCACAGGCTCTCATTCAAAGCAGGAGGCAAGTGCAAGTGTAAGAAATAAAACCACCGTCAACAATGTACATTATTCTGTTCAGGTTTTGGGATCTTGAAGAACTTTCTTCCAGCTCAGATGAAAAAAATACTTGATGGTTTAAGTCAAACTAATTTTTCTGAGTCAAAGAAATACAAAAAGGTATAGGTAGTAAAATGCTATTAGAACATACGGATCAGCATAACATGATGACAGCAAGGGCACCCTGACCGGCCTGCGACTACACAGCCCCATATGCTACAAACTGTGATGCTCTGTGTGTTCTGACACCTTTCTATCAGAACCAGCACCAACGTTTTCAGCAGTTTGAGCTACAGTAGCTCTTCTGTTGGACAACACAGGCATCAATGTGCCTGTGAGATCTGAAACAGATCTTTCAGCTGCAGGTATTTGTAATCAAACCCTGATAGCACACCTGGTGTGAACTCTGTCCAAGCCACTAAATTTGCATGTCACATGAATGTCAGTGAATGTTTGCAGTTGCTGCCTTAGGTGTCGTGGAACGCCGAAGTTATATGATGATGTACTTTATACGAGGCACATAGTGTATGTGCATGCTGCTAATGTCTGTCAACTTTCTGCTTTAGAAAGCAGCACAGGTAATCTAAAGTTACAATGTATGTAGCTGCTATACTACGCCTATGATACCAATATGCCATGTCATGTAGAAAGCATTTTATTGAAGGGAAAAGATAACAGGTTAAAGCTATTTTTTAACATTAGACAGCACTGAATATGACTGTCAAAAGCATCCCTGGAGAGGGAGACAGACACTGGGGGAAAAAAAAAGAAGAATATGAAGACATAAAGAAATGTGGCAAGGAAGTAAAGGTAAAAGATAGGATGAGTAAGGGTCAAGGACTCACCAGGCCAGCTATGGGTGTTGGAAGTCTGTTAATTTTCTTCACCAGGTCGGGTTTAATAGAGCTCAGCAACCTAACAAAAGACACACAGGGAAGAGGACATCAGAAGCTGAATTTTAAATTAAAAAACAAAAAGCAGAGTCATGCCTTTGAAACTTGTCTTCACAACAAGTTGAGATGAATATTTCACATGACTGCAGGCAAAAGAGATAACGAGTGTGTGAAACTGTGTCTGTGTGTGTTTGTGTCTGTGTCTGTTCAGAAAAAAGAAGGGGGAGGGAAGGGAGAAAAATCTTTTCTGAAGGTCCCACAACGGCGCCTCGAAGGTTTATGACAAGACGGATCCTAAATCAGAGTTGGGAGTCGGTGCTTCTCCTTCCACCCACTGGGAGCTGTTAACTAGTTCCAGTACATTTCGTATCACAGTGCACGGCACATGTGAAGAGGTATGTTCTTCTGCCGTCATCCATCATCGCACACGCAAAGAGAAGTTCATTTCTTTTAGAAAGTTACAGTATATGCAACCTACAACCTCGTACAGCTTTTCAGTCCTGATCGAGCAGTTTCAGAGTTCCAGTCTCTCCTTCTCTCTCTTTTGGTCTCCAGTTTCATCTTTTGTGTGTGTTTTCACCAGAGGAAGCACTGTAATGAGTCTGCCCTGTAAAGGAAAAACCCACCCTTGGATACACTTACAGTATTGGATATCAGCGGCCCTGTGATGTTGTTGGAATTCCAGCAGGTATTTTGGATGAAATGCTGTAATTTGCCTCTTTGGTGAACTCTCTTTCCCTCAGCCCGTCTCATCGATTTCAACGTCAAGTTAGAGATTTCCTGCTGTACTGTATGTTTCCCAGAATAACTTTCAACAACCCCAAGAGAAGGGTGTTCTCAGTGCTGCATACAATGTGTGTAGGAGGGGAGAGTGAGCAATGGATACAGTGAATGTGGATGCACTGGAATGAGAATAATGTTGCAGCCTGCTTTCTGTTTTTGTTTATTTAAAAAGTGGATCCTCCCCCTGTCACTGTCGAGCATGTGTAAAGATGACTTTGTTTTGGGGTAAAACAATTTACCAACAATCCTACTGTACCCATGATGGAAATAATATAAAATCGATTCGGGGTTATTTTGCTAGATATCTGCAGGAATATGTGGCCCATCGGTGTCCACTGAAGACTGTCACAGTTCAAAATCTTTGCAGCATTATGAGGAAGTGAGAATGACAACAAGAGTGAGAGTGCTTTCCTGGGTCTTAAAACACAGACAGAATAAAAACAAAGACACATAAATACGTCATCCCATGAGTATTTAACCCATTTTCTAAACGCTCACGTTGAGTTAGGACATCAAATCTCATCACCTAAACATTTGGGAGACTGTCCAAGGATCACAGGTCTGATCACTATAAGTGTGTCAATTAACTCTTTAAATGTCATCTGTTGCCATTTACTCACTGAGATTCTGTCCGTCTCTGGATGAGAGCATCAGTTAAGTGAAGTCAGGAATAGAGTTCGTTGCCACAGTGTATATTACAGCTTTATGTGGATGATTACCAAGTGGTTCGACTAAGAATATACCCACACTGCACAGGGAACTTGTATGGTGACACCCATGTAAGCATGTTTGAGAGTGTATCCAATTATGTTTTCTGTTTTGTTTGGTTTTAAAATCACATTTGGTGGAAGGTTTGGTTGTTAACCAAGGCACAAGTTACAACAATTATCAAGACTCATTTCTCATGAACTACTGCACTTAGTAGAATAACGTATCCATGGTTGTCTATCCCTACAGTAAGATCATTTTGAGGCAAATTAAAACATTTTCATTACATCTACTATCAAAAAACACATTGAGAGAACTGTGCAGAATGGGACAACGTTTGAGCTCTCTGAACGAGTTTTACTTACTAATATACTAATTAATCACAAGTTCCCGGTCTTCAAATGCTTAATTTTCTACCAACCAATTGTCCAAAACTTTAAGACATTCAATTTACAATCATAGAAATCAGAAAAAGTAAACAAATAGCAAATCTACACACTAGAGAAGCTGGAATCAGAAAATATTTACCATGATTTTGCTTGATAAATGTCCTAAATTTCAGTTCTCAAACTTGTTGAATTATTTTCTGATGATTGCCTAGTCGATTTAATGACTAATCGTTTCACCACTTTGGTGATTATAGCTATGAAGGCCATTATGAATCTTCAAATCCAAGTGAATTCACCTCCCAGAGATAAAGTTAGTAAATAGTGTTTCCTAATTGTGTGAATAACTCATTTAGAAAGCAATAGTATGGCCTGACTTTCAGGGTCTGCAGTACTGCTGTAATGCTCTATGATATTCCAAAACCAGTGGGGGCACTGTTACATTGGATGTCATGTCTGTATCCACAGTAAAGATGGTGTAAACACTGGGATTGTGTAACTGAACTTGGCAGAAAGGAATGTGGGAGAAAGAAAGTGCAAGTGTCTGTTTTCAGCCTCATTTCAGCACCTCGACTCATCATGGGCAGGCAGACAAGAGTTCAAGTGTCGCACACTAAGGACAATTTAAACAGGACGCCAGTCTTTTTGATCACTGGACCACCGTGTTGTTGCAAATCAGCGCACAAAAAAAAGAAAACAATGTTCTCAATCACATTTGGTTATTCTAGGTTCACATAATAATGGTGTTTGGGTTTTATCATTTCAACTGTGTTTATACAGACATAATTCTGAAACAAACAGATGCTGAGGAGTGCAGAGCACAACACCTTTGTGTTTTCAAATGGTCGGTTGCTATGAATGTAATGTTAAAGAAAATGTATGTGCTCTCACTTGACCTATTTTTGAACATTGTGATTCTGACCCTTGCACTCCTAACTCTTAGAATTGTCGCTTGCTTTACTATTGCACCCATTTTAAGTCACTATGGAACACAATATCTCAATGCCTCAAATAAAATAAAAACACCATATATTTCACGGTCACTCAGTCAGCAGTGAGAAAGCATAATTTTCTTCAGGAAGAGAATAAGTGCAACAAAGCTAGTGGACAATATAATTACTAAAGACAGTCAGATAAAATTGAAAATGTAGTCAGAACTTACTCGCATAGCAGTATGCCATTCTCCAAACCTCCTCTGAAATCTTTGTCACCAAAGCATCTTCCTGTCACAGCCTACAGAGAGAACAGAAGGAGTGCGTTAGCAAATTATACCAACAAGATGGCTTAAGAGCAAAAAGAACAAAACGGCAAATAACCACGTGGGACTCTGAATCTCAAGTCTAGACACAGAAGCTCCACGTGAAAACCTAAAAACAAGCCTGACAACCTTTATCAACACTATTTTCACGTCTTTCCTTCACAGTAAATCCTGGGAATGGTAAGGGGAGCGGTGCACAAAGAGCAACCGGCCGTATATCAAGTCCCTCTCTGGTTAATGGTGCTAAACACTAACAAGCTTGGCATAAGCCACAATCATCCTGACCAAATGGCTCTGGCAGGCTAATATGTTGTGACAGGGGATTTATTGGGTAATAGTTGCTCAGCCCCTTTGAGGCCTGTTGCATGCATGTATTTGCATGACTACGGTACATCATCGGGCATGTGTGCTTCTCTTGCACAAATATTGCAACACACACTTTTGGGGCACAAAACCACGAGGCTGCAAATCTGCACATGTTCCAGAAATATGTAAGTTTCAGTCCCAGCAAAGATCATGAAACTAACTGAATCCAAATTGCTGTTTTCTAATGCTGGCGTTCAACCTTCTGCTGAAGCCAAGTTTTGATCTTTCACCTTTATTTTATGAGAGTCCCACAAACAGCTCAAGGGAAAGCAGAAATACCAAGAGTGAAATAATTGCTTGCCACTCCAGAATATCTGCCGTTGCAGGACGTTTAGGACCATGCTTACTTAAAATCCACACAAATGGCAGGGATTTGGTCATAAAAAGGGGGGACCACTTTGAACTGCTGGTTTGGAAGCCAAAACAATTAAAAGATTAAGTTTCCTGAGACTTTCTTTTACATTTATTTGCACAGCTGTGGAAAAAAGTGTGGAAAGTGGATGTAGAGTGTCTGGTCCAGCTGTGTGTTTGTCAGCTTCTTGGCTCGTCAGAGAGCCTGGATATGTTACAAAAGAAATGGACTGCTGTATGTTAGCAAGTAGGCCGACGGTAGGCCTCATTTCTGCTGCTTGCAGGGGGGCGCCGCAACAAGGCGTCGTTTTTGGTGCTTGGGACTTAGATAAAGACAGCCAAACCAAAAAAAAAAGGAGCATAGATAGGCTACTCCATGTACGCTGACATTTAGGTGTTGACTACCACTATTCCCATCTGCGGCAGCACTTGAACAGGGCATTTTGTGCCTGGTGTTGACAGCACAAAAAGTGACGAGCGAGGCCTAAAAGAGTGCCTCACATCACAAAGACATGTTCCACAAAAGGCCATTTTGTATGATTACAGTTTACGGACCTGCTCTGGAGGAAGAAATAGTAGTATTTGTTGAATTAAACATCAATGTGCCAGCTATGTGGCAACCTTCAATGGCAAAGAGGGGACTGCTAAAAGTAAAAATAAAATGGTCACTGATTGAGTTAATAATTTTTCCCCCATTGATTCCTGACAATGCATGCATGACTCACAATTTTAAAGAAATAGTTCGACGTCTGTCCGAAGGTATGAAAATCTGCCTACCAGCACCTCTAAGGCGCCGGTCACACAGCACTTAGTTTTCAGGTCAGATTTATTGCTCAGTCCCTGTTCTTTTCTTTGACTGTACACATTACTTTTTGAAATGTGGCAAATATCAGATTCCAGTGTGAACTGGTCACAGTCCTTTCGATCTAGACTGAGGTAAAAGTCGCATGAATAGCACGCGCATTGCTGTATCTGATTTAGGTCCACATATATAAGTGGCCCAAAATCAGAATTTTGGGAAGAAAAAAAACTAATCAGATTCCAGATCTGGGTCACATGAACAAAAATCACATTGGGACCCCTTTTGCCTGCAGTCTAAGTATAGCCTTAAGCTCACCAATTAACACAATATCTAGTTTGTTTAATCCATACAAAAAAGTAACCAACAACTTACAGTGTTCATGACCTAAATTTAGCTTCAAATGTATCCTACAAATATGAAAGTGGCATCGACCTTCTCACCTAAATCTAGGAAAGAAAGCAACGGAGTGTATTTCCAAAAAAGTCAAACTGTTATTCTGAAAATCTATAGGCCAGTAGAGCGTCTATAAAATTAGAAAGTTAAAAAGACTAGTTCAAACAGGCGGCCTAATGCTGCTAGTCTGCAATTTTTAAACAGAGAGAGCAGTAGGATTCATGGTAATCATCTTCCTCCCCTCGTACTTTGTGCCCTTTCCACTGGGCTTCAGGCTAAAGTGACTTGGCCAGAAAAACCTATTTGGCTCTGCCCACTGAGGTTTAACTTAATCAATGAGATTAACTCTTTCTCCAGATCTGCCACAGAGAAATGTTTATCTTTCCTACACGAGAATAACATTTCAAGATCTTACGTTACACAACAACATTCTGGTTCTGTTCGTAAGAGAGTAACATTTAATGCTCTGATCTCAGTTAAGATTCAGTGGCCTAGATACTTTTATATCTGCAGCCAAGTAGATGACCTTGATTTAGGAGCTCCTCAATAAATGTGTCACATGAATATTAGTACTCTGCTTGCTAAAGATGGCTAACCTTTCACTGCTTTGACTCTTAACTCTGATGCTACATGTGTTCAGAGTCCCTTGCCATGCAGTAAATATGGTCTTGTTTTGGTTTCTTGCTTAAAAGGAAACATGATGCTGGCTTTTGCAGAGGTTGAACCTGTGTGCTTCAAGTCACAGAACAGTGTCTCTAATAACTAGGTCAGCTGTCCACTAACTTCATCAATGAGTTTCAGTGCACGGGCCGGTGAGATTATAGTGTCACACCACCTTCACATGGAGAGATTACAGTGTCACCACCTTTGCAAAGATTTGTCCACGGTTTGAGGACAGCAAGTGCAGGAGAAAAAGGAAAGGATAGGCAAACATGACACTGGCTATTAAAAGTGAAAGACCTTCTGGAAAATGTACTTATGCAGACAAATTTGGCTCATAATTTCCCTCCAGGTGGTTTTGTACAAGGTTCCAATTGGAAACGCAGAAACTGCTCATACATAATTTCATAAGAGAAAGAAAAGAGGAGACACATTCAAATATGTATATGTATTTGATATTCAGTGAATCTCAAAAATGATTTCATGGTCCTATGGTGGGCCCAGGCCTCCAGTTGGAAACCAGTGTCTTAAAAAGTTAGGTCAATTAACACGCTGTCCTTTGAGGTTCATGCACATTAACATAAATTACGTATTTCTGCAGAAAACGGCAAGAATTACGATTTTCTCATTATCTTGCTGCCCAGTTTGGCAGCGACTGCAGAACTGCTACGGACTTTAATTCATGTTCATCTGTTGCTCCCATAAGTGTCATCCTGAGCTGAAGTGTGCATGAAATTCTGACTGATCACAGGGCAACACTTAGCTTGAGACAACACACATTTGGGTAACATAACACAGAATCGATATGTTTTCCCATTAACAAATGTTGTGTGGAAGGGTAACATACATGCCCACACACGGCCATTATAGACTGACCCTTCAGCACTCACTGTTACCTTATCATCAGGGGGTTGATTGGCTGGTGAGCTTTGCGTCTTGGTAGAAAGCTTTACTTTCCTGACTAATAAAACAGCTAGGGAGTTACAAGCAGGAAGTTTCGGCTACAATAACATCGCTATAAAAGTTGAAGTGGCACATTGCTTTCGCATGCAAGCGAGTGTTATTTATTGTAGGCACGGTGCACAGAAAAACATTGAAGAAGCGCCATTAAAGAGTGAATCAGAAACCCCATCAGCATCGGATCCAGTAAAGGAAGCAATAAAATACCCACAGAAGACCACCCAGAATAATGTATTCATATTTTCTGGTCAAAAAACTAAACATTAGATAGGAAGATTAGGATAAGAACAGTCTCAACAAATATTACATGGTGTTGTTAGTGAAACAGAAAAAAAGCTTTTAAAGTGCAATTGAAATCACGTGACAGTCTGTTAGCGGTACTGAAGAGTAAAGACCTCGCCAGCATCTAACCAGACAAAAGTGACATTTGCAGGTAAATTCACATGGCGTTTAATCTGCTGCATTTTAGCAGCTAATTAACTAGCCTGCAAACTGACAGTTTCCCGGTGAATGTTTGTTACGTCAATCGATCAACAAGCTACGGTGCAGGAAGGAGACTTTAGCAGGAAAGCTAAGCTGTGATACAAGCTGACATAGCTGCTCTATGCAAGATTAAATTGGCTGTAAAGAAATATGGTCTCCATTTACTTACATGTTCTGTATTCTGTCACATTCATGCAAATCTAGCATTATGAAACCAGAAAATGAAAATGTATCCTTTTTGGTGTCTGTTTTTTTTTTTTAAATAAATGATAGCACAGGACAAGTGGTTTACAGTGCAGATATTTATGCTGTAGCAGACAATGCAATGTCATTGCAGTTGGAAGTCAAACAAACACCTCAATGGGAAAGAAGCTTCCTAAAATTCTGGAAACGTCTGGGTCTGAACAGTGTTTTCAAACCACCACAGGGTCATATGAGGGGATTCAATTTAAAAGAGGAATGTGTCGCCTCTGTTGTTTTCAGTGGAATGTTGCCTGCATTGTTTCACAAACAATCGAGCATTGCTGGTCGGATTTTTTCTCTCCTTTTCACTTCCTTCCCCCTGGAAACCCTTCATATCCAGACCGAAGTCATGCTCGTGGATCCTCGTCCAAAGCGGTCATCACTATCACTTTGGTATCCCTCAGTGAAAGGAAGTCTCTGTTGGTTTAGAAATGCATGAATGAACTTCGCAAAAGCTAACTTAGCTTTGGCCAAATCCTGGTTCCCAGAGGGAGCAGTACCGTGTGTGTGAATCTATTCTTTGTTTTGAAGAATTATAAAATAGAAGACCAAACGTTTTAGTATGCAAACTCACAGGAGACATCGCTTTCATGCTCTGAGAGATAAAAAATGAATGTGATGAGAGCAGACTCCTCCACATTCAATTCATGTCTGCCAGTGGACCACAAACCAAAGACAATTTACAGAAATAATATTACCAAAGAAAATCCCATTTTTAGAACAGGATACAGATGAAAGGTTGGTACTGCATATTAAGTCAACACAGCAGCCAAATCAAGAGTTCTCCATCAAGTGGCATTCAAGCCCACATCTGTGACACAGTACTTTTACATCTCCGTGTCTGTACTAGCTTGCTGCAATCCCTCCACCCTGAGGGGCCATCCACTGAAAACAGATCTATTGCAGTGCGGCAGTAATCTCAGAGGTCCTGCACTGGCAACGGCTACCTGTCCCAAATTAACGACCAATAATTCAATGTTAGAGACAGGCTAGTTTCTGTTACTTGGAGTAAAGCACTGCTCACTTCAAGGCCCTGTGGCGAAGTGTGATCAGCCTGCTAAAGAGTTGACAGCTTTAAGCTCAAAGGCTGCTGAACATAAACAAAGACATGTGCTCCAAACACACACGCCTGCTTTATAGTCACACGCCTGTTTCGCAGTCGAAAGCATTCTACTTTACAGGATTCTGCCTTAAGTGTGTTGCATAATCCTGACAGAATCCAACAGCATGCGTCCAAGTTCAAGAACACATGTAAACACGTCTTCTGGCCTTCAGCCAATAATCTCGTTAATTCAACTTGTCAAGACGGTTTAATCTGTAAATACTTCTGGTTAACAGTACACAAACAACAGTGTGCAACCTGGATATTCACCAATACAACCTTAATGACCTGAGCAGGGGGAAACAAAAACTACTGATGCATGATATGTGTAGACTAGTGTCTCCTTCAAGCAAGAGAATGAACAATAAGACCACTGAATTTGTTCAGTATTGCAGAACCTAAATCATCTGTTTCATGACAAAGCAAAACACCACTCTGGCACGGAAACACTTAGTCAACCGGCAAGTCTTTATCGCCTTAAAAAAAAAAAGATACAAATCTTGCCTTTGGCTTCAGGAGAAACCGGATTAGATGAAGAAATCAAAATCTCAAAAAGACAAACAATAGTTTTGAAATAGGTAACATCTGCCTCTTCATATGAGGGTGGCCCTCAGGCTGGGGGTCCCCTCGGCTCATGGAGACTCGACAAGTTCAGCCAAAGGACAGGAGTGGTATCTGTCTACAGTCAATCATCCAGACCTTTTCACAAGCTGCCATAACTGCGGGATCCCTATTGTGACTATGGCCTGTCTGCTCCGCGCTCGGTGTGTTGGCATGTTGGTGGATGGACTGAGGGGGGATGGGGTGTTTGGCATTCAAACTAGTCTCTTGTGTTTCAGCTTCTCAAATGTGAGGATTTGTTGCTTTTGACTAATTTATATCTCTGTAAATTATCTTTGGCTTTTAGACTGTTGGTTGTGCAAAACAATCTATTTGAAGGTGTCACCTTGTGCTATTTTCTTTTACATTGTACAGACCAAGAGATTAAATCGATGATGACAATAATTATGAGTTGTAGCCCTTCATACGATATATTGTATATGTACATCTCGCTGAAGTGGCCCTGAGCAAAACAATCCACAAGGTGAGTCTTACCTACTGGGACTCTACAGAAGAGAAAATCTAGAATTATACAATATATGCATTATCACACAGCAGGTTACATTACAGTAGATATCAATTGGGGATGTGCAACAGCTTATGCTGTGCAAAAGTGAGATACAACATGCTGTTACAAACTCTCCCTTTAAGACAGCAGACAGAGGCAACTTAAGGCATCTGGGGCCAATGTGGGCCTGGAAAACAGAATAGCTTGTATAGTGTATCTTTCTCCTTGATGCCTGATTTTAGCATGCACCATGAGGATTCCCTGAATTGGCAGCAATTTTATAAGATTTGGGCTAATGTTGGAGCATGCTTCTTAAGCCTGCATGGCAGATCACCACTAAAGTGCCACAATCAGTTGCAGATTCAATCATTCACCATGTCAGACTAATCTGAAGACAATGACGCCAGCAGATACAGATGAGTATACTGTATTAAGGGAGGGGTGATCAGATAAGCACATTCACACAGTCTAGAGCCAAATACAAGTGACCTCTGACCAGTGTTATTTTATCCTACAAAAACGCATCAGTGTGGACGTTTGATGTCAGCATGTGTTTACAGGAGGCAGACTGTTGACGCCCCAGTTATTCTTTTTGGCGGGAGTTGAGACAGACTGCTCTGAGGAAGCAGCTGAAGTTTTAAATCAATTGAGTCGAGCCGGAACCGTAGCGGAGTCGCTGCACAGACCAGAGACAATGAACAACAGGGTATTATGAAACGGGGATCATCTCAGGTAATGACAGTTAATAGAGCATAATTGGGGTGGTATTATACAGTGGAATCAGCACTGGACCACAACGGTCCAATCCCAGAAAGGGACCACGGCTTCTGAGGGTCAAATTTATAGGTTGATTTGTTGACAGTAGACTATTAAAGCTCAGTTTGTTGTGATAGATGACCATGTTACATAGACTAAAACTTGTAATGGCAAACATCTTGAAAGACCACCCCGAAGAACAAGAATAATGACCTCTGTCAGAAGAAAGGACCAAACATTTATTCAAAATGGTATTTCAGCTGCACAAGAATCACATCATTTTCTAACAGAAAGACAACATACACATGCAGGAAAATGATGTGTGGGACAGAAAGACATTTGTACTGGATTGCCACAGGTTTACCATTCACATGTGCCAACCACACGCTGTAGGCAGCAGCAATGAATTATGTTGATTTGTAGCCATGGAGAGGACAATAAAGGGAAAAGGAAGACATAAATACGTGTGTTGTTCCACAGTGGAGAAAAATCACTCTGAGCCAGATCAGCTAATTGGAAGCGCATGAGACTACGAAACCTCACACTGTTTGTAGAAACAACATTTAAAGTGAACACTACCAGATTACCTCTAAAAACAAGCTTTACAACAGCTTACACCATACTGAGGTCTATGTTCCAACACATTTTGAAGAATGCGAGGAGGGATACAGCTCGGCTCCCTATCAAACTCACATTCACTATTTGTCATGTATTTGAAAACACAGAACAGACACTTTCTACTGTTCTCATTTTAGTCAGAAAAGCACAAATGTTCCCAGGCACACGGTGGATCCTGTGAGAGTCATCTGGCGTGGGAAACCTTACACAACCCCTGATTACTCATGTGCTGCTCCTACTCAGCAAGATGCACCGGTTTCAGATGAGCAGAAGCTACATTATATTTACATGTTAGACTGTAGCTGACACTCACTGAGAGCAGCATATACTGTATGCAGTCATTATAAAAAGGTCTGTAGTTAATTTTCTTACAGAGGGCACCTCAATCGTAGGTGATTGACGGGTGTGGGGATTAAACCCATGAACCTCTGGTTACAGGACAGTTTCACCATATATATAATATTTAGAATATAAGTGGTCCAAATAAACAAACAAACATTCACATTCAAATCCCAATCAGCAAAAAACTCACCAGAGAAGTTCCTATAATGCCACAAACATTTGAAATAATAAAAAATTATGGTTGTCACATGCTAAATTAGAAACGGCACCATAACAGCACCCAAGGGATTATGGATCTGTCAGCTGCACCAGACCACAGGAACACATTTCATAGCTGCTTTCAATGTCACACCTTCGTCCCTGGAGACCGGCCCACTGTCTGTCAATACAAAGCGATGAGCTCTGAATGAATGTCCGTCTGCTGTTTGTGTTCACACTGTAAATCTGGAGACCACTGGTAATGGATGAAAAACTATTTTCATTGTCACTATTTTAGCACAAAAAAAAAAAAGAGCAAGTGTTAAAATGGAGAGTTAATATAGCCTCAAACTAAAAATGAAACCAAAACTAAATATGGGCAGAGGGAAGACAAAATGATTGTAGAGAAAATATTTTATAGAAAAGGACAAGCTTTGAAGTAACACAAAACTGCAAACACTAATACTAAGGTGGATCTATGGTTACACTTTTGATGATGTAGTTAGAATTTCACTTTTCCTCATGATTTTCAAAGCTTTTCCACATGGCACAATTAATTATTCTGCTGTAATATCCACCAGTACACCTGTATCTGGACACAAGTGATGTGATCCCTTTGAGCCTTTCTGTCACCTGTTGCTTTGAAACCTACAAAGTGCTGGTTTCCAGATGCAAAACAGATGCAGCTTATCATGCAGCAGAATATGACACCACTTTGTAGAGGTGTTTGCAAGTGTGATTAAGTTAACTCAATGTTAAAGTCTTGTGCTGTTTACATTACTTAAAAAACACTACCTTGTACACACATTGTACACGAGTGCTGGCTAGCTCTGTACAAGAGCCGTTGGTCCTCATTGTTGATGCAATTCATGTTCTGTTCTTGAGAAACTGATACTGATGCCATAACACTCAGCAAAGATAACATTTTGCTTTTTATATCCAGTTTAATATAAACCACTTCTTATCAACCCCTGCAGACAAACATGCCTCCATGCAGAACAGTATGTCACCTGCTCCTGATTACAAGGAAATGTGCACACCATGCACAAAGTTACACACACACACACAGAAGTTGTCATATTCAACTAAACACTCCTTGACAGTAATACGAAGGCAAGTGAGCAACTACGTTTTCCAGACGTGGCTCAGCTTTTGCGTCTAACAGAGCAAAGAATCAAACACATCTCAAGAGAGAAGAGAGCCATGTGACACAACAATATTAACAATGTTTCAACAATGAGACTCGAGTTCAAAAGGTCAAATTACAACTCTGCTTACTTTGATGCTTTGTCGCTTCTAAGAAAATGTACCCTGACGAACAAGCTACTGCTAATTTGCTAGTGACATGTCATCCAACACATATATGATGTGAATCACCTTTAAAAAAAACCTGTATTCCTACCCTTTCCAGCATCAATCAAACTTATAATACATGGTGTTAGTGGTTTCCAAGGCGAGTTAAACACATGGCAATCAGGAACCATGTGATCAGATTTTTGTTCACCATCACTGGAAAGATACAAATTCAACATCCAGCTTTTGCTATATTAGCAGCCAACTACATTCTTAAAAAAGGTGCAGCGAGAAGCATTTAAACAAATTACTACCACCTTAAAAGTGAAATTGAGACCGGTTTTAAAAATATTGGCAGCCTCTACAGACATCCATATTTCATTAGGGCACCAGAGCTAAGCAGGCAAAATGCTGCTTTTCTGGTGCAAAAGGAGTAAAAGCTTTCAGTGTCTTCTGCTGCACGTATGATATGATGGTGGTTAGGGCAATATACCTTGAGATAATGGAGATTTGTCAACCAGTAAAGATCTTCCTATACTGTTTCTACTGTGGTGGTAGCTATCCTTTAAACCCGACAGCATAAGGCCATAGTGACAAATGTTGCAAATGAATGCCATCGTCTGAGAATCACATTTTGATACATGATAGGAGGATTACAAATCAATTGCAGAACCACAAGAAAATCAGCGTTAATTCATTTAATAATTATGAAGAAAAAGTGACTGCAAGTGAATCAATGCAAAGTGAAAAGATAACAAAAACAATATGTATGCAAAATGTTCATTTCAAGCACTGCAGTTCCTTTGGGGCTCCAGCGAGGACAACACTTTTGTTCTTTGTTATGTTTCAGTGGTTCTCAGTGGATTTCTGAAGAGATATTTGACCCTTGTTAGGTTTCTAGGTTTGCCTACGGAAGCGGTTCTTGTTCTCCGCTTCCTTTCACATGAAAGATGAAAAGCAGCATGGCCTTACGCCAATGTTCACATAAACGCATCATTTGAGGAAGCTCAAAACTAAACAAGAAAGTCACTTTCAAATGTCTCCAGAATGAAGCACACCCGTTTCATGTCAAGCTGCATATTTTTTAGTCTACGCACTCTCCTGTGAACATCCTCACTTTGAAGAAAATACAGAGTACATACAGTCTTTAGCGCTAAAGAAAGAGCTAGAATTTCAAGGACATCTCTCTGCAGGAAGGTATCTAATTTTTGAGTGAAGCAAAGTAGTAAAGACTCAAGTATACACTTTAGATAGATTTATTTTACTAGTGCCGTTTGCAAGGTTCATAGAGAAGACATTTGAGCTGAGAGGTTTCTAACACCAGGAGAGCAGAAACTGGTCTCTGAATAGCTCCTAGTGAACAGGGAAGTGATCAATACATCGTGATGTTGACAAGGGAAAGAGTAAATGTGTGTCTGCAATTCACATCATCATTCATTCAGCCATGATTAATAGTTCTGACCCAGTTCATCCTCTGGGTTCCTCTGGTCTAGCCTTTGTGTTAACAGACAGGTTTCTTCTATTGCCAATAAGATCAATATACTACAGACATGGTTCTTGGTTTATATGCTCTGAAGAACTATATTTAGTATCTTGTTACTATTTAGTAACTATCTTGTCCCGTTGCAAACCTTTGGATAAACCCCCAAATGTATTTCAGTATGATATTTTTATTTTTTAAATTTTTTTAAGTGAGACAACCAGTACAGGCAGAATATAAAACAAAGAAAATGTATTCATAAGATGTTGATGAAATAATTCCAACAAATTCAAACTTAACCCACAGCATAAGAAGGTTTCTGACATTGTGGTGGCGATTACTACTCAATGAGGCAACAACAACTTAGCAAGTGTGCCACACACTCCCATACTGCAGCCATTCACATGCCAGACAGTGCCGTTCCTACTCAGGTTAACCCAGCACCATTGTACTGTGAGTAAGAATGAGGTGGCCTGCCAGAAGCACCAAAGTCATGTAGAAATGTTTTAAATCTCTAAAAGTTCAAGAACGGAATGAAGTTTCTAACTTTGTTAACAACGCCAGCCATATATACTATGACCATGTTACATAGAGTGCTCTTTGCATTCAAACCATAAACCTGGCATTCAGGCAAATGAGACTGGTTGCTTCCAAACTTGTTTTCTTAAGAGCTTAAATGGTCAAGATTCCAATGCCTGGTTGTCTTCTTTATGCCACCCGTTCCCTTCAACTCTTGATAAGCCCCTTTGATTAAACAAACCAAATTTCCTGCGACTAAAATGGCCTAGCCCTAAGCTAAATGTTAGTATTCCAGCCAGTCCGACCCATTTCCACCCTGATTAGATGATGGAACAATGTTTTGGTTGTGGATTAACCTCACTCATGGCCCCCCCATTGGCGTTGCTCACTTCCTCCCCCATTCCCTCCTATGTTTTTCTCCCCCTATTCTCTTCCAGGCTTGGCGGGGCCTTGAGCCCACATTAGGGGAAAGGAAGGAATATCTGGCCTGAGGATGGCTTGGCAGTTGCCAGTGATAAAAAAAGAGGGAAGGGGACCTGTGCTGAAAGGGCTGAAGGAAACTCTGACTAGGGTCACATGTGAAATAAAGGTGCAGGGTCAGAGGCAGTTTGAAGTTGATTACTACATCCTGTTTTAGCTGCAAGGTGACGCTGACAGTGTGACTTGTCTGCCAAGTCATTTACCATTTCATAAATCTGGATGTGAGTGTGTGTCACTTAATTTTAAGCCAATACAATAATAGAGCCAAAGATGTATGCATGAAATTTACTAGCGTCACCACAGTTCATCTTTTGAAAATGAAATCTATGAAAGTATAACCATCATCTAAAAAGCAACACTGACAACAGAGAAATGATTATGAAGAGAATATCTGATTCAGCAGTTGCCTTCTCCAAAGCACCTCATAGATAAGTGAGCACATAGATTTAAGACAAAAGCTTAGTGAACATTGTGAACATTTCATTTCAGATCAGCACTTGGCTGATCTAAAATGAGTCTTGGAAAGACTTTTGCCAGCGCAATATCCATGGATATGTCAATCCTAAGGCCGCCTTCTGGCTGACTGACAGTAGCCCCCTTATTCAATTGAAAAGTCCAGCGGTGCAGCAGGGGTGCCAACGCAGGGGGCTCCAGCAAAAGAACACAGCCTCATCCGGCAAAAAAGTTGAATCCAGCTCAACTTTTGGTGCAACGCAACGGGATGTCATCTTGCAAGGTGCTGCGTCGGCCAATGAAATACATGTAGATTACTTTGTAACGACGCCATTTTTCTACTGTTTACCTCACGATTGCCACAAAACAAAAAGTAGTACTATAACTCCCCAGAGTTGTAAAATAATGTCTGAGTATTAGAAACTGTTGCGCAGTGTTTTGGCATCTGATGAGCTTTTAAAACGAAATACTGTGTTACTCAAACTGAACTTCCTGGAGTGTAATTCATGTCTCAAACATGAGAGCAAAATAGTAGTGTCGCAAATAAAATAATTTCCTCAAAGTGATTCCATCAAGAGAAAGTGAAACTCATCACGGTCAGATATTCAAATAGTTTCCCAACTGTACTGTACAGGTGGTGAGGAAAACACACAGGATCACTCGCTGCCATTTGATGCCACTAAAATTGACCATACTCACATGGCACACATTAATAATTTAAGATTCAATTGTAATAGAAGGTCCCAATCCCTTTTGATTTTTGGCGACTGTACATCTGAATCACGGATTGGGCCTTTAAAGTTTTGATGAAATCTGCTATCTCTGTAGAACTAATCTGTCATCAGGTAAAACTGATCCCACCAGCAATGTTCCTTTAGATGACCAAGGAGAGCATTTGGGCGGCACAGGGACACACAGGGCTCTCATTGTATTGCCCCACACTGACCTTAAGTGATGTGTGTGAGGGGGAATGAACCTTCAAACCCCTCTACTCAGTACACACTCCAGGGTACCCTGAACTCCCCTCAGTGGCACAAATGCCCCGTCTTCAATGTAGCCATCGCCCTGGGTGTGCAGTTACAAATCCCCATTCTATTAACCAAGCTCACTTCACACACATTTTCTTTTTAGTGAAATTACATACAGGAAGAGAAAGTGTCAATGAATGTATTAAATATGCAAAAGAAATGGAAGCATATTTTTATCTTCCATGAAATATGAAATGTGACATGTACAAGTGGTTCATGATGGACAAAGTTTCGGTTATTTACGTGCAGTTACAAGATAGCCCTTCCAAGATCTAAGGAACCTCGGTATGTCTGCGTAGATGAAAAACATCCAAACTCTGCAGGGGTTGGTTATTATGTAAAATCGGAAACCACCAGAGCACAGCAGTGTTTTACCTCACCATACATCCCATACCTACCAGGATTTTAGTGACAACCCCCCACAGCTCTGCAAGATCAGAAACAAAGAGCCTCGGTGTCGACTCCAGCTCTCTGAGCTAAGCTTCCTAAGCAGCAGGGCTTTTCCAGGGGCCTCCACTAGTCTCCAATATCCTGCCTTCTACAGTGTCTGTGAGGCCGAGGGCAACATCCAGCCAGCGGGCACACTGGGAGCCACAGACAGGAAGGCGGACACCCCGGCCTTGACCTGCTGGGATGGACATCTTGACGCCAGTGTTAGATCAGCCAGGTTTTAAAAGGTGCTTTTATTGAAGACAGGGGCCCATTTAAACTTCAGCTCAAAAACAACTGTGTTGATGTGGCATGGGCTGCTGACACTGGTGCTAAAGAGAGTAGTCACAAGTCCTACTTGCATGGGACTGGTAAGATGAGTGCATCTTAATTAATGACTGAATTACCACACATCGAAAATTATGAAAGCAACTCATTGACACATTCCGCTTATTCCCTTTTGCCTTCCTGCTTTATTACAGTGTACAGAAATCACACCACGGTCAAATTACAACTTGTGTTAATGGGAGTTTGATTTGGGATTAGTATCATCACGAACATTATCACGAGACCCAATTATGGCAGGTATGATATTTGCTGCAATTATTCTGTATCACTGGATTCCCCCAGGAAATATTAGTCCCATGGAAACAGGGCTTAAGATTCAAGCTGAGAGTTCTCACTTATTGATTTATTCATTGAAATTAGTGAAGTGTAACTCAAGCGTTTATTTTCTTGGAGCCTGAGCAATATAAGATTTGGCACAGTGTGTCTGGGAAGTGCACCATGCTCAGTACAGTATCCAGGCAACAGACCTTGGGTCTTAGTAAATAAGGATGACAAGAACTAGATTCATCTTCACGCTATCATTTTAAGAGAGGGAGGCTGTATACCAGCCAAAACAAACAAAAACCCTTCGAAAATACTTTCAACATGATAAGATTCTGTTCTTTGCATGTTGTTCGGACATGCTCTCCCCTCTTCTCATTACAAAGCTCTGTCCTCAGCAAAGCTGAACTAAACAGGAGCTTCAGCAACATACTGTGTCAACACCGACGCACAATGGGGGTAAATCAGTGTGTTTACAATGGCTTCTGCTCTCCTAAGTATTGGATGTTTTCGACTCTCTTTGGCCAGTGGTGTAATCATTGAAACATTCACTTGAGAAGCAACAACACTGATTCTACTGCTATTTGATTTCTATTGCACCATCAACATAAGCCTACGGGAATTCCCAGAACACAAATACACTAGGAAGTTAGCTATGGTTCAATGTTCTAAAATATGTTAATATGGATACAAAATAAAACTATCCAAAGACAAAAATGCAACTTCCGGTATAAATTTCATCATTTATTATTTAAAGAAGTTGGCATTTACAAGATTTTAACATGTTTAAAAAGTGAAAATGTATTATATATATATATTGTTGACTTGCACGTCAATCAAATACAAATGTGTATACTGTATCCCAATCCCATAATGCACAGACAAGTTTAGTCAGATAAAGGTGTGCAATTGCAAATGGGCATTTTAGACTAAGCTTTAATGACTTTAAAGCTTGGAACTAGCCCCTCTATCCCATATTATGGAAAATGAAGCACTGGAGTCAGGCTTTCCTTACCCAAAATGCACAGAAATCCTGCCATTGTGCCTCTCCCCCGGGGTTAAGGGATTTTATTAAGTCTAATTCTTTAGACATTGCAGTAGGGATGACAATGTAGGTCACAATGTCACAAAAATTATGTCAATCCCCAAAAATAGATGCACTAAAGGCATGCACAATTTGGTAAAAATTTGTTCCTTATTGGCAATTTCTGTTTTAGATGTAATATTAAAAAGCAGCATCTATACTGTACGTGTGTAAACAATTAAGCTTCAGAAAAAATGTTGATTTAAACATAATGTAGTTCTGAATGGCAACACATCACAAATCTCTCTTTAGGGCATCACAGCCTCTCCATGCATCTGCTGACGACCTCCACCACACGTGATTAAATTACCACGGTATCGATTAGGTATTGGCTGAGCTTACCAAGCTGAGAGAAACA
Source organism: Gadopsis marmoratus (assembly GCA_036023855.1). Lineage (NCBI taxonomy): Eukaryota > Metazoa > Chordata > Actinopteri > Centrarchiformes > Percichthyidae > Gadopsis > Gadopsis marmoratus. Next base: position 25,994 of record JAVQJF010097088.1, on the reverse strand, counting down.
GCCAGGGTTAACCCATCACATATATAAGACTTAGCCCTTTTAAATTGAAGATATTACTTGTATGACTTTTTCAGAAGGAAAAAAAACAACTTTGACAATTTTGAAGACGTATCCTAACTAAGGCTGTGTCAAAATTATGGCCATCCTCAATTATAGCTGTGTTTCAATAAAACTGATACCTAAGACAATATTGTACTATTATTATAGTATATATTATAGTTTTGGGCTGCAACTAAATTATTTTCAGTGTCGTTTAATCAGCTGATTAATTTCTCAATTAATTGATGGAACATTAGGTCATTGAGATGTCTGAAAGAAAAATGACCCTAATAATAATAATAATAATAATAATTCAAATAGCACAAAACATCTAGCACAGGATAGGGACAGACCACAAAACCACTGCACTGGGGAGTCAACAGTACTTAACAGTTCTGTAATGATCCATGTGACAAATGTGAATAAAGCAGGACCAAAGACTATAGCATTGTGGGATTGTCAGCTAAACCCTACAAATGTTCAAATGCGATAAAATCAAATACTTCTTTAAGCAGATTTAAAGAAGAATTTAGTTATTAGATCAAGCTCGTATTTCCTTTGTAGGAAAGTAACCCAAGAGCCTACACTATTTTACATAGTAGCCCTCTCTCATATTACCCATAATGCCTTCATACACACCTGCACACTACTACTGTGAAACGATGCGAGACAGAGAGATGACTGGTTGGGCAGTAAGATTAACATTAGTGTTGGAATTAACAGCTGTCAATGCCTAAAATCTGCAATGGTTTGTTGACTGAATCTTAGGTTTTGCTCACATTGCAAACACATTGAACATCAACGGCCTACTGCTGAGTGAGTGCACAATGTGAAAATGGATGTTACATTTAGGATTTCTCTGAATGTGTTGGCTTACATGCTGGGGGGAAATTTAATATCAGTGGAAGTATTATGTGTGAGCCCCCTGCACTGTCAATTAGATTAGGTCAGATCAGACAAAAATAAAGCCAGAGTAATATAAGATTTAATCGTTCTGTTCAACACTTTGAATGCATTTAGCTGGTAAAATTAATCACAGCAACATACAATTTCTTCAAGGGCTGATAAATGTTTAAAGGAAAAATCCCCTTTGGATATCCTCAGTTATCAATTTGTGGTATCTAGCACCCCAATAGCTGCTTGTTTTTAGTAGGGATTTTGACTTTATACTTCCATAATGCCAGTGGTACAGGCTACCAATAACATGAATTTCAAAAAGGTAAAAGGTCACAGTGCCAGGGTAATACATGCAGTTAAGCTTCCTGTATCCCTTTACTGATAGTGTCAAAGTTGGACTCGGGCCACCCAGGGGAGCGGTCATGCTCGCCCCCAAAAAAGGGAGGTGCAGCTGGCTAGATTAGTGAGGATTATAGTTTATCCCTGCTACAAGCAAGCTGATGAGGAGAACAGCACTCAAGAGACCAACACTGTCTCTTAACTAGGAGGACTCACAGTGAGTGAACTGCTAGTGCTTTGATCACAGGGCACTTTGGCCAGACATACTGCACGGAACTGGATCAAACGTGAAGTGGATCAAAAGTGATTTGACATAATTACACTGCAACAACTTTGACTACACTTACAATGCAACACGAAACACTAGCTACATTCTACAGGAGTAGTACTGCAGTAAAATGTTAAAAACTTGTCTTTAAAATGGCCAGTGCAAGTACACATGCATACTTATTTACATCAATGTTTTGCTAGAGGTCAAACGAAAGCATACACATCATGCACTTTTGATTTGTAATAGCTTCCATCTTCCAAATAGAGACATTTCATACCTGGTGTTATTAGAGACTGCTTAATTAAAGAGACGTGTACCACCTAATGTTGGGATGTTGCTGTTTGTTCATGAGTTATCGTTAAGTGCAGAATAACTTCAAGAATGAAGAGGTTAAAGTTAGAACAGAAACAGGATAATTTCAAAGAACATTATCAGCATCAATTCATCAAAAGTTACAGGAACAAGCCCACTCATCTAGTTACATGCATATTGGAGATTTCTAGGAGCCCCAGCACTTATTTAGTCTAGGATTTGTAGTAATCAATGTAGACAATTTTTAGAAGAACAAAACCAAAAAGGGTCTCTTTAAAAATAACACTGAATGTGGCCAGTCGGCTCCTTATCACTGATCTGAAGTGTGTCCTTGCAGAGCTTGTGTATATTGGGTTTGTACTTCAATAAGAATTGCTAAATGCCCTTTCACAATTAAATTGTTGCCAACATTATACAAAGCCTCCCTTAATTGCAAGGCTGGCGGTGGTCCAGGCCTGAAGGAGCCGAGACCTCTGCCTGCTGCTGTCGATACACAGGGACTGACCTGCTGCAGTCGGGGAGAACAGGACTCCTACTGTACACGTCAAACATATGCCACTGAGCGGATGCCTTTATCCCCTTCACTACAGTGAGTGCTTGTATTTTTGGCATGGTTGGGGCCCAGGGGAAATCTGAACCCTTCACCCTGGAAGTGGCAGTACCAGGATGCCGCTACAAACAAGATGGCAAGTTAGTTTAAAATTGGTTGCCAGGCTTGAAACCAGCCACCAGCTTCCGGTTGCCGAAGTTGACAGAAAGGCTATGTTTGAACTGTTGGTGGCCCTGTGTAATTGTATGGATGTTTTTGTGGAAAAAAGTGATATCAAGAAGAGTTTTAATACATTTATTTTTAGTTATCTTAGCTTAGCTTTACTAATGACTCAAAAAGCAAAGAAATTTAAAATCAGCATACCAAATTATACAGTTATATATCTGGGCCAAACAGTGCCATTAAGTCATCATTTCAACTATGGGCCAAGCACAGCAAAGCAGCAACAGTGAAGGAGAGAAGTATCAATTTCCTCAGATTTTCAATCAGTGCGGTTTGAGTTTCTGGACAGCAGGTGGAGCTATTTATGGCTTCAGTCATGGTGGTTTTATTACTCTTTTACTGATTACCCAATTCTGTTCTGCTCACTTGCTATTGTTTCCAGTTATACAGAACAACAAATGAAGTAGATGTTGAATCTTTCATGATCTGGGAGTAAGCTGGATCACTGCTGTGTTGCATCAGTCAGCGTCAGAATAAAACATTGTTTTACGGAAAAATATTTCAGACAATTAATGTGAACATTTTCTAATGCTCATTAAAATCAAATTTCAATTCAGCAGTACAGTAGTTGTTATAAAGTTCAAGCTAAAGAAAAGAAAAAGTAACAAAAGGCCGAAAAAGGAGGAACAGTCAATTTGTGTCGCAACTCTCCTCCATTTTACACATGTTCATGCATAAGTGAAGGTGCAACAGACAATGTCAGAATAATTCAACAGACAGTTTACCATTTAACATCTGCTGAAACTATATTTATGGGGATGTGGTTCTACCCCTGTCAATTAAACTTCATGCTCAGTAGTGACGTCTTTGACAAGTGCAGATGAAAGAAAGGAACTCATCAAAACATGTAACTGCTAGCTAAACCACCTAAAAGTTTACTCTGAGGATTCATCTTTGTAGAAAAAATCATCTCATCTCTTTTATATGTAGTGTTTCTAACCATGAACTGAGTGGTGAAAATCTACATTAAGGTCTTGACAGCTAAATATATTGTAGCCGTATTTATTTAAGTAAAAAGAGGTTTTCTAGTTCACAGCCAGGACCCCTCTCTCTGTCTCAGCAGCTCTATAGTGCGATGTCGTTTTTATTCTAATGCCGTGCAAAAGGTGTAAAATTGTGGCACTGGGACTGTCAAATCTACAAGAGCAAAAATGAAAAAATGTGAGTGAAAGAAAGAAATCAGACGCTTATTCTCATGCAAATAACCGCTATTGGTTTTGAATGAATACTAATAGCATAAAGTCAGCAATAGAGCACAGGGGGCAGGAACATGCATGTTATCAATCCTCAGTGATTTACTTCCATCTTAAACCAACAGTTATTCCATTTTATTACTTTTCTCCCATAAACATCTTGAATGGACACATACAAAACTAAACAAATTTGGGGGGGGGGGTTAAAAAGAACAATCGACTAGCAACACAATGATGTTGAGATGTGTAATTGTAGCTATACAGCAAAGATGTCATATTGACTTTACAGAAATTCACCTCTGATATAGTGACAGCAATGCAACCAGCTGGGGAGCTCTGCGAGTGTCCGTGTGTATGTACATGTGTTTGGATGGGAATTGAGGGGTTCAGGAATGTTGGGGTGAGTGGGAACAGAATCATGTGTATAAGAGTGTGTGTGTGTGTGTGTGTGTGTGTGTGTGTGTGTGTGTGTGTGTGAGTGTGAGAGATAATGAAAGCCATCCCACTCAGTTCTAAAAGCCTCCATTCATGGTGGACCTGAGTCATCTGGTTCTCTGCAGTGCAAAAAAACTCAAATTGCATCAAATAATTTCACATTTTGCTTAAAACAACAAAAGATATTTTTATGATACAAGGCAAGAGCTGAGACAGATTATCTAAATCATGATGCTGCCACTTCGTATCCTCAAATTTAAGCTGAAACAAGCTGAATTGAGGCTGGACAGTTACTTTGGCAGTGAATCCAAAGAAAACATGAAGAAGTCAGTTTGGGTCAAAATTAACACGGATCAATTATTACTCAGGAATGAGTCCTAAAACACAAAAATGGGTTAGCATTTTTGCACTTCCGGTTCATTCGCCTAAAAGTCAATGGGATTTTGGTTCAATGTCTGAAATAAGGTCTGTGGTTAACACAAGCTTAATTGTGTTCTGAAACATAAAATACGTCAGTAAATACCCGGCTCATGTATTTTGAAGCTTTTACGTGTCTTTAAAAAAGCGGTTGCTAACAAGCGGCTAAATGGGACTACAGAGGCTGTAAACGTTGTCCCGCCAAATACAAAAACTCATCTATTCACTTGTCTGCCTTTACAGCCTTGTTGTGTTTTACACTCGCGCTCTTACAAACTACTCTAACTGAAACCTTCCCAAAGGCTTCTGTAGAAGAGGTAAGCGTGCAAAATGAAATTACAAGTTGGAAGCTCAGTGGTTGTTTATAATGTTTATAGCCCAACATTAGCTTTTTACTTCTTTGGTGGTGTTCAATTATCTTGCTGGACAAAACCTGTAAGCATCATAAGCTTTGTTTGTCACAGAGCTTATTTTCTGCAAAAATCCCATTGGTTTATTTCTGAGTGAGCCATGGCAATGCTAATTTCCAGGTTGGTCAACCCTGCAGGACACTATTAAATTTGTACTTGTTCAAAGAACATGTTCAGAGTCAAAACCTTGGGCCACATCAAGGATTTTTCATCATCACAACATGATGAAGCATCAAGTCATGCACAATAAATCAGAGCAAGTTAAGAATCAGGAAGAAAAATAAAATGGCCATTTTTTTTCCTCAAAATATGGTGTTACACTGTTGCTATAAGACTGTCAGTCAGCCTGCCATCCGGTGCAGGTTGCACTTGCTCCCCCGGCAGTCAGAAAGAGTCCAGGTCCCCTGTGCTGCAGCTCAGAAAACTATGAAACCAGCTCAGCCTGCATGACCCAATTAGAAACATCCCCTGGACGGTGGAGAAACATCAGTCTCTGTCCTATCCATCATACAGCCCCATATGCCTGATAAGAACAGCACCAAAATCGTGCGAGTGTGAGTAACACCTCAGTTGCAATATGTTTTTCAGATTACTCATGCTCTTTCGCTGGATAATTAAGTTTCACACCTACACTAGAAATCTGCCCATCACAAACCCAATCTACCACTGCTGTTAAATAAGCTCAAGCACACTATTTACTGAAAGATATTTGCTGGAGGGACTGAAGAAGATTGTTTCCCAGCTGGTCTAAGAACTTGAATCTGCAACCTATCAGTCAAAATCCCACAAAACTATCAATAAATCTGAGTTTAACAGGAAGCATGCAAAGTGACCCACATTGCCTGTGAATAAGGGCAATCAATAGAGTGATGCAGATAACATGAGAGAGAAGGTGCGGCCTGTAATTATGGGCAAAGATTAGAGAAGGGGCTTGTGACTCAGTGGCCACAAACGGGTCGAGAAACTGTTTGGGAGGATATGAAGCATTTTGCAGACTTTGAACAATTACAGAGTGGTGGTGGCGACTGTGTAGAGCAGATCTCAGGTATGGTTGCTTTCTCCCAGTAGAGCGTTGAATTAGATTAGCTTGATTAATTTAAAGAAGACAAGACAGATTAGCCTTCTACAGAGTTTCGTGTGTCTGTTTCAATCTCATCTTTGGTTTGTGGCTGCTGCTTAATGAAAAGGAAAGCAGGTCATTCAAGTAAAACTTAAAAAGCTTTCGTTACGTGGCTAGTTCAAAGGAATGTTATTAACTGAAAACCGCTCTAGGGCTTTTCGGACATGCTGTGGCCTTCATGAGGAAGCAGCACAGGAGATTGTGAGAAGACTGCATAGTAAGTTTTACTTCAAACGTGCCTTGGAGCGGCTTCTTTTTTCTTTAAAAAAATATTAATGGCAATGTCTTAAATGAAGTGGCTGCAGTCAGTGCAGGAACCTACAGAGGTAAAGTTTTTCCACCTCATTTACTACGACTAGATGTTAGGTTTCTTAGATCCTTTATCACAGTGCGGAGTCTAACCTCAAAACCAAAATAGGCAGATCCATGTACACACACAGGGGAGAGGACATAAACTTCTGCATGGTGATGCGAATATAGACTTAAAAAAAATGTAAACGTTTAAGCCTCTTCTACGGTTATAATGCAAGTCATTTTGAATGAAGGAATTCTCTACATGCTAGAAAATGAAAATGCCTAACCTCCCAGTCCTCACAGTAACATGCTGTCAACATCTGTCAGTTATGTTTCTTTTCAGCGTGAGAATTAGGTGCACTGGCTAGCACGGAACGTAACAACAATTGTGAACAGCTTGCCTGCAGAGAGCGACTGTGCAGCCCTGGCACACAGCCGGCTGTACCTCCTTCTCCTCTTGTGCTGTGTGCGCGAGAGTGTGTGCGATGGTGTGCGAGTGTGTGTCGCACTGCAGTTTGAGTGCCAGGCTGCCTTGTTCTCTCCTCCTTGAAAGCTTTTTCCCTTTCCGTGCATCAACACAGACCTGAAGGGTTGAACAAGATGAATATGTTCACCTTGTCACAGACAGATATGCAACATCAGACACCAACAGACACACACACAAAGCCAGAAAGTCAAAAGGGACAGCCAGACTGAGCAGCTGCTATTCTCGTTGCTTTGTTCTTGGTGGCTGTTTTATAATTCCATCCTTCTATTCATCCAACAGTGGTCTAGGTTTGCTGTAGGTTGCATCCCAGCATGCAACCGGAAAGACTAAATCCTGGACAAGCCGCCAGGCCGTTATTTTAACATTTGGGATGGCCACCGTTTTGTAGCATCCTATGGCACAGAAATCTGCCAATTATATTCTGACACCATCACACTGGATTGTCAGTAGGTCTTAAAGTTGTTAAAAGATGACACATAAAAGACTGTTGTCTACTATGAGTGAATGTGGCGGACCAAAAGAAACGTTGTATTCCAGAAAGCGAGTTGAAGTAGCTTATCTGTTTTACTAGATAAGTTAATCCATTCGGCTTTCCTCCCTGCTTCAGAGCACGTTTCATATGTTCGTCTACTTTGGCAGGTATTGCCTTCAAATATCCACTTTGCCCTTATTGTAAAAGAACAGCAGCCAACAAATGCACTGCTTTAGTTGAAAGCTCCTTGAGATGAAGGGCATTATATGAAATCAGCTACAGAATGGCTAATGATCAGTGATGTTGCCTTCAAGATCAGCTACAGAAAATGGGGAAACAAGGCAACCCTAGTCATCACTGGAAATGTTTCACTGATTATATAAGAACAACGGGTTTCCAGAAACTACGGAACATGGAATAACAATGAGTGGACGCCAGTTGCCTCAGCGACTGCATGAACACAAATGTACAAACACACAGACATAGTGGAGAATGAGGGAGCTAATCTCCCATCTACTTTGGTAATCCACCACATGATCACCTCTCATCCCAAATGTGCGTGTGTTCATAAAGACCCATCTGGAGCCAGACTGGCAGGCATTTGCTGACAACTGCATTATTGTCTTACTACGTGGATTTGTATTTGTATGTCCCGCAATCCTCTTCACAAACCTGCTGAAATATTCTAACATACAAGAAAGCAGCTGACCATATCTAACACACTATGGACAAAAGACAGCACTCGTATTATTGAAACCTATAGTTAGAATATGAAAAAATAGTTGCATTAGGTGAGTGGAATAATGGAAGACATACAAGTGGAATGACAGAACCATCAATCTGCTTCTCTGAAACATCTAATCCCTTGTTCTTGCGGTTTCACTAATGCCACTACGCCAGCTCTTCTCCCTGCTTCACTAGGGGAGGACAGACAGCTTCTGCTGAGATTAAGAAGATCATAACCACAGGATTAGTGATTAGCATCTTACTTTCAGGGATTTCTCATTCGAGGCCATGTTGTGCTGATTTATGTACTGGCAAAGAGGGAGCTTCAATCAAATTGTAAAAGCTACAGCATCCAATTTTGTACAGCTACAGTTCAGCTGAGCAGAACGTAGACAGTTATGTTGTGGCTTGTTCAATCAATAGCGCGTTCGATGCTTTAATTTAGGCAACATAAATAAATGACAAACTACTACTACAACTGTCCATAATAAAGGATATTTAACCAGGATAAACAAGAATTTGAGTCTATAAAACAGTGTTTGAGTCTATTCAAGATCATGATTAGCAGCATCTTGCACTATTGAAAAAGGCTACACATAAAATTACACACGCACTCTGTCGAGTGATCCAAATTTCATGTCAACTCAATAAGTATTTACATTGCGACTCCTATCTTGTAAACACTAATATTATTTACTACGTTCATGCAATTAACACAAACGAGACTCATCCATTCTGTCCAAACTGCTTAAATGTGGCTATTTAACTACGACCATAAACACACTGACAGCAGATGTCATAAAATTAGCTCTGAATGCAGACGAACCAAGTGAAGGACTTGGGCAGCTGAAATTAATCACGTCCATGTCTCATCCTGGAATAATACACTTAACTGTGTACTCTCATCATGCAAGCTGTACAGCGAGAAGGGGGATGGACCGTGGATTTGCCAGTCAACAGAGCATTACGTTGACGGGACATCCTCAATCTAGCCTAAACCCTTCTCTGACAGGCGCTTCCGTCTAAAATAACATTCTTCCATGGCTTGTAGTCATAGCAGCACATCTCATGTACTTTGAGCACTCAACACATCAGTCCATTCTGTAGGAAAGAATGACAATACCCCCAATCTGGGAATGAGATCATGGATGAATTCAGGGACGATTCTTCTTTTTTAAGTACACGGCACTGGCTTTCCAAAAACAGCCCGGGGCCAAAAACTGAGGTGCTGCATTGCATTTCTCATTTTCCGTTGCGGTTATGACATCCAAAAAGGAAAGGAGCCTCTGGGGGAGATTCAAAACATATACGTTTTGGTATCGCAGGTATTAAGCTGATCCTCTTATTCAGAGCAAGGACAGTTTGGTGGGAGAAATGGTTGTTGATGGATTTGCATTTGTTTCTGTAGGGTCTTTTGGTCAGGGGCCGGTTTCGCTAAGCACCATGCTACTGAATCATGACACTCTTTGAATGTCAGACAGGTATACATCAACTGTGTCCAAGAACTATGAAGTATCTAATCACAATTGCATCTACAATAGAAGTTCATATTATGATGAATGCCAATTAGAACTCCAGTATGTCAGGAAACAGTTTTGAAAAAAATAAATAAAATTTGATTACATGAACACATTAGTGTGGTCGACCGTGCTAAAAGCTCTTTGGGTTCTTGGCAACCATTACTCTTCCCCCCCCCCCACTCGCTTGCCTCATCGTTTCCTGGCTTCTTAACTCAAGGTTTCCATAGCAAACACCAGGAGCTGTCATCAAGTCTAGTCCCATTTGGCACTTGATATACTGAATCTCATTCCAGTAGGTTGGTACATATCGTCAGTATTTCACTCGTGTTTGCATGGTCATTGCTTGAAACATTTTTAGCAGTGTAGTGATCGATTCAATTTACCTGGGACTTACTACATGATTCGTGGCCGTTTTCTGATTCAGTGATGACTTATAACAAATACCAAAACAAAATCCAATACCAGGTTCAGCTGTATATTGCAATTTGGAGTAGAATGTTTTTGTGGGTTGACTTCTTCATACACATTATAACACCGCATGTTTACCAAAAACACACGTACCATGAAACTCATGAAAAAATACCGTGTCTATACGGTGAAAGATTACAATGATATCTACACTGGATCTAACAACAAGGATCCATCTGGTGATTCGACTGTTGGGTGCAAAGAGATCACTGGCATATCAGCCATTGACATGTAGATGATATCACTTTCCCTTTCAGGAATGTCACAATGGAACATTGTATTAGCCCCCTAGACATGTCATGACTTGGCTGGAGGGATAGAAGTTGGGAGTTTGGAGTTGGAGAGAGAGATACTCAGACAATGCTGAACTAATAGAGAAGAGACACTGAACAAGTTTAGACAAGCTCTGGAAAAAGAAGAAGAAGAAAAAAAAAAAAGACATCTTACCAAGAGATTGTATTAGTAAATTATGACTGTTTAAAATAACTGATGGAGCTGAAACGATTAGATGTTTAATCGATTAGCCAATCAATAGAAAAATAATTTGGCAAATATTTTGATAATTGGTTAATGGAAATGTAAAATGGCAAAGAAAAAGCTACAATTTCTCAGGTTCCAGCTTGGATTTGCTGCTTTTCTTTGTCATATTCATAGTAAATTGAATATCTTTGGGTTTTAGAAAAACTAAAAACTAAACATTTGTGAATGTCACCCTGGGCTCTGGGAACCTTTTATGAAACTTCATAAACCAGTCTTCAATCCAAAAAAAATTAAATAAAAATCAGCCGATTAACTGTGAATGACAATAGTTGTTGTTTGGCATCTTAACCTGTGGTTACTGGTTACGACTGCAGACAAGAAATTTGAATAAACTACACTCACACACTGCAAGAAAATGTGCAGAGACAGTTGAAGACAGCCCGCCCTTTTGTGCAGATGCCAGAGCAGACTCAGCTGTCATGGCAAAGTCTCAGTTGTAAGCAGGTTTTAAATCATGTACTGTATTCTAAGCTGTACAAGACAGCTTGTCTGGCAACGTGGCTCAACTGCCAGTCTATATAGACTTAATTCATTATTTTACATTTTACTATGATTATCTCCCCAAAGAAAACCAGCAACCAACATCAAATACTTCAGTGAGTTAATCGCTCATACTTGGCTTTGTTTATAACTGACAACATATCTCATTACACGCCACGTGCCAAACTGGCTTTGCAGGCTTTCGGTTACTTAATTTAAACTTTTTCCACTTGATCCACTGCAAAACATACAACTTATCAGGCGGATGTCTTTCCTCCAGAAATGTCTTTCATCATAACAAGGGGAGTGATGAAAGTATGCAACTCTGAGTTATTCTCCCACAGTTGTGCTTTGACATGAATTTGCCAACAGCAAAATAGTGCTCAACCACCATTCAGAAGAAAGACAACACATCAAACCACTAAGATGTGTGCTGGGGTAAAGAGCCAGTCAGATCATTTCAGCGGGTTTCCATTCATACAAAAACACCCTGTGGCTCTATGACACATATCAATTATCAACCTAAGCAACTGAAGGTTTCCAGCCTCATCAAGGGGCCATCCAGTCTCCTCTGAAGTTCAGAGGAGCCTAAACACCGTCATTACCGACGAGTGCAGGCGTGAATGCTTCATCAAGGTGTTGGGTTTTACAGACAGGGTCGACGGTTGCCATTTGTCTGACCTCGAGGATTATTTTGTAATTCATGGCGATGTCTTCAGTTTGCTTGTTTTGTCCGACCAACAGTCCAAAATCTATGGACATTCAATATACTATCATATGACAAAGAGCGACAGTTCTAGAAGCTGAAATCAAATATGTTTTTCTTGAAAAATGACTGAAACGATTATCAAACTAGTTGCCAATTAATTGTCTTTCAATCGACTAATCGATGAATCGGTTACTCGCTTTGTTAGAACAACATCTCTCCTAATCAAACATTATATTTGGTCCAAATGTTGGTGGAATAATGTACTTTGATATTTGGTTGAGACATGCACCGTCTCAAAAATGCAGCCGTGTGTCAGGGTGGTGGAAATACTGGGTGGACACCACTACAGCTGTGATTGGTCAGCTAGGGCTGCTCATGTGTTCTCCTACATATTTCCACTAATGCTGGTTATCTGCTCCCTTTCTGAAACACCAAATGAATCTATGCTTTCTAGTCTCACAAATCCACGTCAGTGCAAACCATGAAAGAAAGAAGTTATACGCCGTTACTCCGTGTACTACACTTTGTGTTTTCATGGCAACAGTCTCCTTTTCAGTTGCTAGGAAAAAAGAAGCATTTTGTGATCCGTCTAACAAAGTAATTTACAGAGAACACCCTCCCATCATTACTCTGTCAATACATGTGCAAAGAATTATTTTAGGTATATAATAAATGTATGACATGTATTATAGTAAGGATAATTATTATTCAATTTACTGTCACAATGGTGATCTACAGGGTAAAACCCTGCGTTTTACTATAAATTAGTTTCTACTCTGGATACAACTATGGCGGGACCACCAGTACATGACAGGAGCATAAATCTGGTGTTCAACAGCAGTTTCAAGGATCTCTGTGAGGTTAGCTAGCAGAGTTCGAATTACTCTCACTTGCCAAAACAAACCAAAATTAAAGAACAGCTCCAGGTCATTAAAAACCAAAAATTACCCAAACACACCTGGTGTGAACAGGCCCTAAAATACAGTGAGTTAAACATGCCTCTGCAAGATGTGCCTACGTTATCTGATTGTTTTCTTCTAACATGGATGCCGGCTGATTAAAATGGCCCACTTCTGGAAGGCGACGCGATTGAGATGTATGCTTTTTCAATCAAAGATTTTATATCTTGCCCATATGGGTCTTTGACGAAAAATGAACAGTTGCAATCATTATCAATAGCTAAATAGTACAAACATAAAATGACACAAACAACTTTCAAACCAAGGATGTAAGTACACAAGTCCGCTGTGAGGATGCCAGCTGGAGGTTCTTTGCACATTTTGATTAGCCACTGACGATACATGGCAAACAGGGGAACCCGTTTTCCTAACCTCAAGTCCGGACATCGTATATGACACATCAGTTGAATATGAGCAGTCAAACACTGGCCGTTAGGATGCTGACTGAGGCCTTGCGTTGTTCTATTCAGTCAGGAAATAGTTACCCGTCTCTGTTCCCTGAGGTGACTGGAGTCCGTCACCAGGTGTGTAATGAAAATCAGCCCCCACGGGGGGAGGAGTGACCGAGGAACAACAACACAGGCGTGGCAACAGCTCAGTCCTGCATTTTCAGCTCTCGGCCCCGATCTGCCTCCGAGATTCTAGGTCAGTAGTGGCTTTTTAAAGACTTGCTGTGCACCTCCAAGGAGTTTGGTGGTGCTAAATAGGCCTGTAACGGAGCCTGACACTCTTAAAGGGGATCTGTCATTTTCAATACTACTTTGAGATGTAACACACACGGATTAGTTTAAAAGGAGTATGGCAATAACAACACATCAATACATATCAGGTTGCATGATAGATAAAGAAAATAACATCCAAAAAACAGTCTCAAACGAGACAGGAGTCTAACAGCAACAGACATGTTATACGCTCTTTAGAGAGAAGAAATTAATGTTTGATGCATTCAATACAATACTGTGAATTAACAGTCTGGCCAACACAAACGCAAAGATTAAATAAGAATACAAGGATGTAATAATGACACTGGCATTATTAAGAGTCTTAGAGCAGGTGCTACACAGGCTAAACTTGCTAGACATACCTGGTTTCAAGTAATGAATTGTAATTTCATTCTGCTGCTAATCTGACATTTAAATGAAGTGACACACATGGGATGTACCATATATCTAACTGTCTCCTCATGGCATCGATAAGAAGAATATTGGACCGACCTTATGCTGCATTTAAAGCTGATGTCTAATGTTCCAATTGATGGATCCCATAAAACACATCCTGAAGTCACAAATCATTCACGTTCCGCATTGTTAATAACAGCTGGACAGTGGAAACGTAGCACAAATACAAAGCTGCACCAAACTAGAGAGACAGCAGCTAAAAATGCCATGTTCTATATAACACCTGTGTTTAAAAACGGTCAAAAACTACAGACAAAAAGAGACCAAATGAGTTTTCTCTGAAAATAACCTTCGAAATAAGCTGCAACAAACAATTATTTTCAGCCGGCAGGCCTTTCCATTCCCATAATCCTTAGCAATGCCTCTGCAACACTGAATTAGTCACTTTATAGAACACTTTGTTTTTAAACCAGAGCCTTAATGCATCAGTAAACCTGCAGTATTCCACCAACACGCGATAGATAATCGTCCGGTCACCATCGTTTGGGAGGCCGACGAGAGGACAGCTGGCTGCAGGACGACAAAGTCAAATGCAATGAGGGGCGCGCAAGTGTCGCGATTGAAATTCCCCCAGAACAAAACCTCATTTGTGTGATTATTGTTCAGCAGGCTCGCAATGAGGCAGGAAAAAAGAAAAAAATCCATTCCACATGATGCATTCATTGTTTTCAGCCCACAGGCAGCCGCAGCTACTAGGAACTAGTGGTGTGTCACCAAAGACAGCATTTAGGAGGGTCTAGTTAGGCCACATCACTGGAGGTTTAAAATGCAACTTTCTCACTTGAGGGGCTGTTTATTGACACGGGAATGTTGCACTGAGGGAGGTTATGCTGCAACACGTGACGGTGCAACAGGCGCAGTAGCTCGCCACAGGAATATAATGTGATGGGGACATTTCATGCCACGGGGGTGGGGGGGGGGGTTGCCTTTCAACAGGTGACGAAGCAATGAAAACCACCACGCTGCCGTTTTAAAAAAGGAGTCCGAGCTGCAGATACAGGCTGCAAGCCAGTAACTAAGGCCACACAATGACAACAGAAACACCTGCGCAGGAGGCGGGCAAAGTGCAAAGCTCACGGCACGTTGGACTCTTGTGTCTGCACTCACCTCTATCCATTTCTGCGCCTCCCGAAACGCGGAGTCTGCGGCCGCCTCGGTCACAGGGTGATGCTGCTGATGAGACGGTCCTGTGTCTGCAGCCGGACTTGCCATTGGCGAAGAGGCTCTGCCCTCCAACTACCGACGCCTGTAGAAATGTGGTAGAAGCAGCTCGGTGGCGCGTTATTCCACCGAAGTGAAGCGTGTCGCTCAGCCCCTTCCTCCTCCTCCTCCACCTCCCCCCCCCCCTTCGGTTGGAGGTGTTGCAGCAGCACCGGCGAGGCGAACGAGCCAGTTCCTGCTCTCCCGTGTGTCTGTCCTGCTGGGAGTCTGCGGGCAGAGACAACCACCGTCAAGTCAGCCAGAGTCAGTTACGCGGCTTCCAGTGAGGCGGCTCAAAATAAAAGCTTTTCAGTCGAAAACATACCGCAGAATTGGGGGGGCGGGGGCGTTCAACTTTCCACACAGTATTACCATGAAAGTTCTATAACTTCCTTTAAATACCCCGTAATTTGCATCATAATAACAATTAAAATAATTAAAGTGAGATAGCCTAAGCCGTCTTACTGGAAACGGGACTGCTAGCTAACGTAGTTCATCGATTAGCTTAGTGTTAGCTGACGATGTCACGGCTCGATGTTACAGGATGTTACGGGCATTTGGGAATTATTAGTTAAGCTGCACCGTGAAAGCGTAACGAGTACTGAGGACTCGCAAGTTATCTAGCTGTAAAGTTAAACTGGAGGGCGGCAGAAAGTGGAGAAGGCCCGGACAGGCATTAAGAGAAGTAGCTAAAGTTAGCAGCAGGCTAATACGTTAGCAAACACGGTTTGCATATCAAACATTACATTGTACAAAAGTTAACTGCCTCAGTTTGTACTTTACCTGTAGCTAATTATCATTTTCACATCCGAGACTTTTAAGTTAACGTTACACGAGCTAATTATTGATTGCCGTTACAGTCCGATAGCATTAAGGTCCGTTTCTCAACGATAAATAGACAAAACCATGTTTTGAAGTTGCAACTCAAACTAAATACTAACGACAACCGGAAGTGAATTATGAGTCTTCATTTTGGCGGTTCAAACAAACCGGAAATTGAATGCGTATCTGATCGCTTTGTATGATTAAGGAAAATATGAACTAACTATCGAGTGAGAAATAGTCCACACTAGAAAATAAGATTTATTAATATAAGCCAACGTGAAAGTAAAACTTCCAGTAGCCTACTTGGTATGCTAACTCAGTATCATTAATGCGGGGGAATGAATGTGCAACCCTCCAGCCATTTGTTTAGGCTCTTATTTTGGCTGCAAAACAGCGTTGCCTCCGGTAGCAATCTCGCTGTTCCTGGCTAACTTGATGCAGCTGGACTGACAGGACTTGCACCGCCAACGAGGGCAGCAACGCACAGGGGATCCTGCACCCACTTTCACTACATGAGGCAACTAGCAGAGCTGAGAGTCCACTGAGTTAGTGCAAAGACGCCCAAAACAAAGGGTCAACACTGACCTCCGGTCGCTGATCACAATGAGGCAATTCACAATTCACAAAACTACACTATTTAGAAAATGTCTTTATCTATGTTAATCTATTCTCATCATCACTTCCATCGTTGTGATTCCGGTCCACATGAGGGTTTCTGTGATTTGCTGGTCCTGAGAACAATTATTAAACTCAAAATAGGTCACCGGGGTTCCCATCCACCAGGCCTACACAAAGGGATTAAGGTGGGAACACCTTTTGAATCTTTGCCATCCTACTTTGGCCCATTAATTTAGTTTTAAAGACAGCCTGAAACCTCCTGTTGAATTAGAAATCCTATCTTAATGGTAAATTCAAATTCCATTCCCTTAGTCAGAGATTTCTCAAAAATGAAAGGCCACAAACATAATCTCAACATTTTAATCACTGTACAAAAAGCTATTTCTTTATGAAAACGCATCCTATACTTTAGGAGGCTCCAAGGTCAGATTATGCAAATCAAGACTTTTCCAGGACCCTGCAGGCACTCAATGTTATGCCCATTAGACTTGGTGATATTTTGAATCTTTGCTGACCTCTTGTGGAATAATGCAGCAGCACTGCAAAGTAGCAGTAGGAGGAGCTTCCCAGGCAGGCATACTGTGTGTGTGTAATCGTATGCAATCCCGAGGCTCCCATTTCCTGGATACCATAAACACTTTAATGTGCTTTTCTTTCACGTCAACTTTGTCCCACAATATCTGCGTCTAACAGAAAATCCTGCTTTGTTTTTCAGCAGGTTGGGCTGTTTCCATTATGCTGCTCACCTTCCTGACAGTCCCAGCTGTGCTTGACAGGAGGGACCCTTAACCTGGACGGGCAACAGGGCAGTTTGGCAAGTATTACTCCTCTACTGCTAATATGTTATTACTCCTGTCTCAAGACATCGGTTCAGTGCCCCTTTTCAAAATGTTCATTTTCTTAGTTAAAAAGGTTTTGGCCACTAGAGTGTCGTCCATAATCCACATTCTAGCAGTTTTAATAAAAAAAACAAACAAACCAGCATTAATTACACATGTGTATTGATGTAATATTGTTAGAAACATTGTAATACAGTTGTGTATTCAGTCGTTCCTTTATTTATTCCAAGATGCAGTAGACGATGAATCAAAGATTGATCTCTAATAAAGAAATAAAATAAGATTGAAACCTGATGGGGTTTTGCAAAAAATGAACTTTATATTAATTACATGTAGCCCTAAATCTAGACAGAAAGGGGCTATCTTTCCGTCTGTCT
Organism: Gadopsis marmoratus; assembly: GCA_036023855.1. Classification (NCBI taxonomy): domain Eukaryota; kingdom Metazoa; phylum Chordata; class Actinopteri; order Centrarchiformes; family Percichthyidae; genus Gadopsis; species Gadopsis marmoratus. The sequence continues at coordinate 8,097 of JAVQJF010097088.1, read as the reverse complement.
TGATGTATTGTTTTGTTTTGTTGTAGCTTGTTCCTTGTGGCATGTTTGTTACGTCACCATGCTTGTGGTTGTTTATTGTCTTCAGTTGCCTGTAAAATATGGACGATATATGCACTCAGCTCGAAAACTAATGTTTTAACATGCAAAGGCAAAAAGATTCCCTTCATACCACATCACTTGGACTGTTCAGTCTTTGTAAGAGGCCTGTCAGTCAGAAACCACAGGGGGCAGTGTGGTGTGTTTACTATACTGGGAGTTGTTTGTTGAGGGTTGATCCAAAATGCTGAGGTGGTTGCAAGTCTGCAGGTTTTTGTTCCAGCTTCACAGCAGATTTATTCAGTGAAAGCACTTGGTGTACCATTTGGCTGGACGTAAACTATGCAGACCATCTGTCTTTCATAACTTACAGTTTGACATTCCTGCATTTAAAAAGTGTAATTATTTAGCAATTGAAACATTTTTGGAGGCTCATGTCAACAGAAGTACCGTATTGTGTCTGCAGGGGGCGCCAGAGGCCAGTGATTTTCTAATTCTTTACTGGTTGCCAGCTTGAAAAAATACAAATAATATAATTGCTTAATCCACTCCTTAATCAATTAAATGATTAAGAGTTTGATAGAATAACGATCTGGAGTTCAAATGTGAGTTGTGTGTTTCCAGTAATAGCAACAATGACGGGAGAAACACAAACTGTACACAGAAATAAGGTCCCCAAATGCTACCATTTCAAACATAAATACAATCACGTGTGAAACAGTGAACATTCAGCTTTTGCATACCAACATAGGCCTACAGAACGTTTGAATTTTTTCTTAAACTTGCCTTTGAACCTAAATAGAATCAGACTTTACCTCATGACAGTCGACAGTTCATGCCTGAATAATCTGCTGAACGGCGGTTTTTACTTTGTACTCTTGATCCCTTTTCTTGCCCAATTAAACAATAAGCCAAGAATCAGAGCCAGGGTTCGTTAAGAACCACAACACAATAGATCAAATCCAAGTGATACCAAATGTGTCTCTTTTCTCAAATCTCCTTACGTACTCTTTCAGTCACACAGTTCCACAAACTGACTTCAGTTTCTCTTCCCTTTCACCCACAGGTCTCCACAGTTCCCACTGTCTTCTTGGCAGCGTTTTGAAATGTGGCTCAGGGTCGCATCTGTCCCGCTGCTGCTGGCCATCATCAGGGTCTCCGGGCGTTATGTTGCCACGCTGTGCCATCGAACTCTGGCGTGGGCACTGAGGCTGCTGCGAGGGACAGGGAGTGTAAGGAGCACCCACGCCTTTGTGTTCTCCAACTGCACCCACGGCAAAGCTGACAGCGTCCTGGAGACCTTTGACCTTTACGCTGGCACGCACCCCTCCCTCTGCATCAGCCCACAGATCGGTCAGTGGGCATTAGAACCGCTTTGTTTACCAAGTGCATTAAGTTACAGGACAAAATGCAACAAAAAAATCAAAAATCAGATCTCATGTCTTAATATTGGTTCGCTGCAGCTGAATCTGGAAAACTGACACTAGCTCAAGACTAGCACAAGCAGCTGAGAACATGTACCTGTCTGGATGTGTTTCCAGGAGCAGGTAGCTGAAGTTAAATGTAGCCAGAGTCCTTTTATCTACAGTACAGCTCACGTGAAGCCCCTATATCCAAAAGCTATAACATAAAGAGCACGTGGAAGCTCCTGAGGCCGGCATGGTGCCCTGTGTTTTGATTCAGTGTTACACACACTGTGGCACTGACCTGAGTACATTATCCTACACTGAAAATCTCAGCAATCATTACTTAAAAACAGTCTGTATAACTCTTGAAATGAACTTCTTTCACTGGGAATTTAGAATGTCACTCGTCTGTGTCATGTAATTTCTATTTTAGATCTAACTGCATACCTATCAGCCACGAGTCACATTACAATAATAATACTCCAGTCAAGTATTTACTATTGCTGTATTCTGTCCACAGGTGATTTGATGCAAACCTTCTGTTTGTAACAGAAGTAACAAAACCGTGCGCTATGATTAAATACAAAATATGTAAGAATTAAATATATGCATTCATGGCACAACAGCACCAACAGGACTGTGCTGTTCTGGTCAAGGCCGATGTAGAAATCAGCACCACCCCTGTTCCCCTCATCTCTCCTCCCAGGTGAGGCACTGGATGATGTGGTGAAGCGTGTCTGTCCCTCCCTGGTCTTGGAGCTGGGGACGCACTGTGGCTACAGTTCTGTCCGCCTGCTGCGTCTGCTGCCCCCTGCTGGCAGACTGATCACGGTGGAGCTGGACCCACTGACAGCAGAGCTAGGGGAGGAGATCATACTCGTAGCTGGCTTCAAACACTCCCAGGTACGCCCCGGGGGAGATTCGCTTTTTTACTTTACTACATTTAAATTTAAAAAGTGGCAAACCTACCACTCATAACAGCAAACCATCATCTAACTGAGGGATTCCAACCCTGCCCTTTTCCTCTGCTCTTCTGATTCTTTGCAGTTCCAGGTGTTGACCTCTAGCTCAGCCGAGGCCATCCCAACATTGCATCCTTTTCTTGTACCTGATCAAGGGACCAGTGAGGGGCTCAATCTGGTGCTGATGGACCATGACCCCCAGCAGTACCTTCCAGACCTGCTGGCTCTGGAGAGAGAGGAGCTCCTCAGCCCCTCTGGCTGCTCCGTGGTACTGATCTCGAGGAACGCAAGAGCTGAAGATCTCATAGAAATCCTGGATCACATCAGAGCGAGGCCTGGCAGCTACTGCATCAAGTCAGAGCTTCAGTTCGTGATGGAGATCTACCGAAAGGAAAGCACGAGGGTAGATGGCAAAATCTAAAGATGTGGGTGTGTGCTTCCAGTTTGTGTGGACTACATCAACCATTAGTGTTAAATACTTCATCACCTCTAGTATTAGTAGTGGATCAAACACTTGGAGGATAAAATAATATGTGTTGAATAAAGGATTTTCTACAATTTACCAAGCTGTTTTTTTCTTGGATGACTCTAGGGAAGGGTTTTGTTTTATCTTTGTCTTCCACAAAGTTATTATTATTAGTAATGAAACAAGTGATTCTTGGGATAAATATAAATATCTGACGGTATTCATTCATGGAAGAAAAGGAAAGTATGATATAATGTATATTGTAATATTTTAGGTTTCTGCAGCTGTATCATAAATGGCCTCATAATGACAAACAAAAACATACAATAAGACAATAAGACACAGGTAGAGGAAAACACTACTTACCTTTGTGATATTAACAAAATATCAAAGCTGATACCTCTCAAAGCAAAAGAAACAAGAAACAAGGACTAGATGTAGAGCACAGAGTAGCCACTTGATGGCCCCCTCTGCTTTGTAAATTACAGAAAGTCAGGCACAGAAGTGGCTTTGACAAGGCAATTTACATGTTAGTCCTGCACCCCAGGACTCAGCTCAGTTAATACTTGTAAATCGGTTTTCTTTTTGATGCAAACAGGAAAGTTAACGTTTAAATTTGTGATGTAAATACTGTCACCATACTCATTCACGACAAGGTGGATGCTCCACAGCGGTCTTGTTTTGACGCTCCCTCTTGTGCGTGTTGTGATTTTTACTGCCAGATCCCGACGTCAGTGTTTACAACCACAAATAAAGAATTAGAGGGAAAATAGCTCCCCCCCATTTCTATAAACATCTTGCCCCAACTGGCCATAATGTGTAAGATTCAGTGTCCCAGCAAGCATCTTAAATGAGGAGGATAAGTGTTGTCATGTGGGTAGAACTCAGATGGAGTTTTCACAAATGTGCCACTAACGGCACTGCTGAGGCTTTCAAAGCAGCTGGAAAGCCATTACATGGTTTAGAGACAATTTACTGCAGAATTTAAATAAATAATATTTGTGCAAAAACGCAATTTAATTAAATGCAATGTCTTCAGGAGCCTAGGGATGGGTCTAGACCCGAGGTCACAATCGTTACCCAACTGTGAGATGAATCTTGTAATAACTAAAATGATAATAGAGAGCCCTGTGATTGACTGGCGACCAGTCCAGGGTGTTCCCCGTCTCTCGCCCCCCCCCGCGACCCTCTGTGGATAAGCAGTATAGATATTGGATGGATGGATGGATGGATATTAGAGAGCTTACTGCAGTTAAAGAGAGACAGAGAGTCAGGGGAAGAGGTGTAAACTGTCAACCACTATAGAAATTGGACATGGAGGTTAGGTAATACCTGGTCAAGGAGGAGAACTTTGTGAATCCATCCAGTTTAACTGTTCACTATGAATGTCTCCACATAGCAAACCAGGTAATGGAGCTGCATGTACTGTATACTTTATAATCTCATACATGGATCATTATTTGCACTGCAGGGGAAGTGGCGAATGCGTTTGCTGAACATAGGAAAAAACACAGCAATGTAGACTACAGGCAAAAGGGGTTATTGTCTGGTCCCCAACTGCTGTTACTATGTATTGAGATGTGCAGAACCATAAACAACCAACTGATTAGTATACAAACTTAGTTTCATAATCAGTATCAAAATATAACTACTTTAATTCCAAATTAAGACGTGCACCATTTGGAAAAGAAGTGACTGCCTGCATGAAAGTCAAAGTACTGAATATTATTACGGCTAATTAGCAATCTGGAGCATTTCACTTAGAAAATAGCAACATTCAGGGTGGGTGTAATCATCTGTGAGGATTTTATTTTTTCATTCCATTAAAAGAAAGTTTGCAATTTGTGTTGTGGAATGAAAGAACTTGTGTCTTTGGCTTCTGATTTCTAGCAGAGTTTGTTGTCTCTGTAGGTTTTGACTGCAGGTTTCTGAACCAGCATATGTGTAACCCGTTTTTGAACTACGAACTGATATTGCCAATTAATAAAGGAAACAACATAGTATAAATTAGGTGCCACCATCACACAAGGCATTTTATATTCTGCGGGCCGGATGTGGCCCGGGGGCCGCCAGTTGACGAACCCTGGTTTGCACTCATCCCCAGCCCATAATATTCCCTTCCAGTCGAATGTTGGTGGACTTATTGCAAACATGCACATGTATTCTGTTTTTCTGGGAAACTGTCATGCTGTTTTTCATGTTGCTGTTTACCTATTTGGCTGGATTTGTCTTCAACAGACTGTAATTTACTAAGAGATAATGACTTTTTGATACTAGCAGGCATTTTAGAGGCACACTGGCAAAATTACAGTCATTTTAGCCGTACACTCCATGTCTCCAAATGGCCAGTGTGCAATGTGTAATTACACAAAGTAGACCAACTGAAATGATTTCTCATTAGCTTCCACTGCCATCTCAGTCCAGACAGCCTCCCAGCTTCCCACAAGTGTTAGAGCCGAGACTTGGTCAATTTCTCAGCTGTCAGATGCGATTTAACATTTCCTCGCCCTTCTTTCACAGTACCACTAATCTAAACAATGACGTACAAGCAAATGTAAACAACATGCTCTACGACCACCGCAAACTTCCCCTTCCTCCAAGTTCCCTAAAAATTCATGTTTTAATGGGTTCAGTTTCCGGGTTCCTCCTTCATCAGGCTACACGAACTGCCCCATGTGCCACGGGGGCTGGAGAGCTGATGTAAACACAGCTTTCAATTATAAATCAAACTCTAAAAGAACTATGCGCCACCGCCCCAGGGCTCTCTGCACAAGGGCGCACTGCTGAGAACCTACGGACATCTATTCAGCAGGATAAATTCACGTCTGAGACAGAAACCTCTTCAGTGGTTGTCAGTGTCAAAGATATGCAGAGAATGTTACGCTCGTCTTTTGTACGTGTTGGCTGCTGTACCATCGATGATTCTATTATATATACACTTAAAGCAGAGGTTTGACAGTATGGGAGGTTCTTATACAATGCCCCGACTGGCTAGATGATATTCCTTCCAAAATGTTGCAATTGACCTTTACAAAAATGATTCATATGACTATTTTCTGATCTGTCCTTGGTTAGGCTTAGACACAAAAATGACTTGGTTATGGTGAAGGAACAAGGTTAGGAAAAGATACTGGTTTGGGCTTAAAAGATACTCAAGTTAAGTTGAGTCATCACCAGGACAAATGAGTAAAAACTATCTGCTGGTGAAAGCTCACATGGGCCTTTTCTTAACATTCTTTTGTGAAACAGCAACCTGCATTAACAGATTTATTTTGCTCATTTTTTATAATATTATTATAGGTAACATATTAGCAACAGTATCATCCATTTGCAGTCACATTTCTGCCCACCAGTAGTCACTCTCTTTTTAGCTCTGTTTTGGTCTCCACCAACTCCTGAGGGAAATTTCTGGTTGTTAAATCCTCCACTAAGTTCTCAAGCTAGTCGCTTTCTTTGTCTGTCTGCCATTTGGTGCTGAGCGGGCGGTGGACAGTGGACACTGAAATGCTCCATAAAGCTGCTGAGTCAGGTGGTAATTGTGATATTTCTCTGTGGGTTTGTTAGTATGAGCGACACCTTTCACATACAATAAGTCACATGATCCATTGTTAATGTAAAAATATTGATTATAGCCACTTTAAGGTTGGGAAACAAGCATAGTTAAAAGAAATCAATGTCAACTGTTCGCAGGAAATGAGATGTGAACAGCAGTTTCTTGTATCACAGTAACATCTCGTTGCTTCCACGTTTGCTCCTGACAGACAAGAGTCATACCGCACACGGCCACTAGAGGTCCTTGTCAGATAATTGTAGACATAGGCCATTTAGGCATTTGAACAACCAGCTTGTGCTGTCATTTGGGAGAGGACAGTCTATAGGGATACACTTCATAAAGTCACTTCAGTTACGAAAACCCAGAAACTCAAAATTCACAAGGACAGATAACGTGACGCTCTTACAGTGTGAAATGATACATTCTTTGGACTTTTCTCAGGACAGTTTATGTCACATTTACCTCACTTTGGAGACAAATCTACTGGATCAAACTATTCTCGTGTACTTTTGCACAACCGAATTGGCTCGCACCTGCATCACAACCACCTTCTCTCAGTTATTAAAATGTGGTGGATGTGTAAATGGCTTTCTTTTTACATCCGCATGTCCGCTAGCAGCATAAACACTTGTTAACAGCAAAGTCATTTTGAATTCACACCATGTCCCTTCTCAGGCAGTGAAGCAACAAAGCATCCCCCTCTGCGCCTGGTTCATCAACTGGAGTGGGCAGAGCAAAAGGAGAAAGCAGACTCGTCACGGCCTCTCCAGAGACCAAGTGAGGGCTATATTTGGTACAACGTGATAGCCTGTGATCCACACACACACATGCACACACAGAGCATGCTTCATAATGTTCACTTCAGGGCTGTGTGTAGTGATGCCGCATCTTCAAGTTTGACTCCTGTCACTTGAAAATCTTGTTTCTCCAACATGCCATCTTTTCAGGAGTTAGACCGTCTGCTGTGTACTTTGGAGATATTGCAGTTGATTTTAAAAGAGTCTAATAGGCTCGGGGTTTGCTACAGTTTCCCTACATGTATGCATGTGTCTGCACTATGCATCTATTTCTGGGGGGCAGCCATGGCTTTTAAGATGAAACTATATTTATAATTTCACTTTATATACAATGTAATTTGCTGTTTAATGTAGTTAATTGGGTGCTCCCTTATGCCCTGTCCACCCCACGTTCTTTCATCTGTACTTTTTCTCAGTTTCAAATGATTAATGGGAAAATTTTTACATAGTCTCTGGTGACCAAGTGTGCTAATGTGCTGCTGGCAAGAGAATCTTTGCAGAACTAACATGCTTAATTAAATATTAAATAGTAGCATAAAGATGGTTAACAAACATTACTGATGTGAGATACATCCTCTCAGAGAATGTATTTATTTCACGTTCACTTACACACTTGTTAAAAGAAGGTTCAATTAAGCCTTGAGCAAATTCAGGAGACTGTTCCTTTACTCCTTATCATTTTGATGAGCATCAGCTGCAGAAAAATGAAAACACTCAAGTTCCCTCTTTTAATCTGTGGAGGGATCTGACAATGTGAAGTGACCCAGACTTCAACACACACACACACACACACACACACACACACACACACACACACACACACACACACACACACACACACACACACACACACACACACACACACACACACACACAC
>JAVQJF010097082.1:0-24664 GCA_036023855.1 Gadopsis marmoratus | reverse complement strand
TGGCATTCTCTTCTGTAAAGCACTTGGTGCATTTAATATCTTTGTTGTAAAGCACTTTGAACTGCATTTCTTGTATGAATGGTGCTATATAAATAAAGTTTATTATTATTATTATTATATATACAAAATGTGATGTATGTAGGAATGTACAAGGCAAACAATCACTTATGTGACCCTTATTGGATATTCTGTTTGTGATCTTTGAATCGCAGGGTTTGTTTAATTCTGATCGGCTGACATATTTGGTGTTAAGGGTTATACATACTGTTCAGTTATGACCACTGTCCTATAAAACATATGCACAGACATGACATGTACACTTTCAACATTCCCCTCCTTTGACCCACACTGGTGGATCTGAAATGCATTCCAGTGGATACGGGTCAAATTTGTAGCCTCAATGTTCATTATTTTCAGGTGTGTTCAGTTTAGGAACAGAGCTCAAACGTCAGGCTGACAGAATGCCATTCGTGGTGTTTCTACTGCTGACAACATGTCAAATGGGCTCATTTTTTACATTTCAATTATTCTGTTATAGTTTCTATAAAATGTGCTTTAAATTCTGGATGAGAAATGCTGAATTGTTTATTTATTATTGGTCTAAAAGTAGTCCAACTGAAATGTACCAAGTCTAAAATACTGCTTTAATTTCTGCAATATAAAGTGTAATATTTCCCTCTGACATGCAGCAAAGTAGAAGTATACAGCAGAATAAACTGGAAATAAAACAAAGGTAAAGTGCAGTAGATTTGCTTTACTTGAGCAGACACACAACAGATCACAGAGGGTGTCATGTCGTGTCTCTGACCTTTGACCCGCAGATAGTACACTCCGACCCTGTATTGTATTTCAGTGTCACTCTATTATTTTAACTGCAGCATTGTGTGCATGTTAAGGCGGCCGCCACTTCCTGACATCCCATAATAAGCCCCACACACACACACGCCCAGCCCTGCCTGATGTGGATTGAGTCCTGAGGTTCGTCTGTCACTTTTGCGTTTCCACTTCAAGTTCAGGAAATCTAAACTTTCCTCTTCTAATCACCCGTCCCTTTGAAAGGGATAAAAAGAGTTAGTGGGGACAGTAATTGCCCCCCCCCCCCCATCCAGGTGCCCTACAGTAGACCTTGGGACCTTTGGAATGCTAATGATGAGGAGGCTGAGCTTCGACACTACAGGGACTGAGGAGACTGTGAGGAGGACACGCTGCATCGGGACGTGTCCTTTCAGAAGATAAAAAACTCTTATATATAGTGTTCTGAAGTGCTGCTTCAGTAAATGTACTTAGTTACTTTCCACCACTGAGCAAACAAAGACTGTGGGCCTGAGTTACTTAGTTACTTTTATCGTTTTAATCCACTTTCACGCTTCAGCTTTATGCATAGCATGTTTTCAGCGTCACACGCTGTCTACGGTGCGCTTGTCCTCTCGTGTATGGGGTCATAGGAGCGCCATACAAAAAGAATACATCTGTGGAAATATAAAGAGAAATAAAAGATTAAATAAATGTGGATATATAAAGACAAATAATTATTCTTCCTTTATTGCGTTTGCTTTTCCAAGCTGTCAATCATCTGGCTTTGGGCGGGCCTTCATTCCCAGGCTGAGTAATCAATTCATGCACACATGAATCCTGCTTTGGTGGGAGCTTTTTAGCAGGACAACAGGAAGTAGATGCGATAAGGGATAAAATAAGGGAAAGGCAAAAGCAAAAAAATTTATTTATTTCTCTTCATATGTCGACATCTATTGTCTTATTCTTTCCCAAATTAATATTTTGTTATATCCATACCATACCTGTGTACGTCCTGTGCATGGAATCCGAACATGGCCGACACAGATGGCGACATCAAGTTAAACTAACACATATAGCTATATAACAATAATGACTTCATTTCAAAACATAGTTATAATGTGCTTCACAAAAAAATACTAAATATTAGCCCCCCCCCCCCATAACAGGGGGAACTCAAAGAAGAAGAAGAGTTTCAATGGACTTGGGTCTCCTTTAGGTTCAGGTCTTGATCGTGGGTTGCATGCAGGTAGATTGGGGCATAAAGGTTCACAGATGTGTGCTGGAGTTAGACCATGCAGTGGTTCAAAAGTGATGAAAAGCTTAAAATCAGTCCTGAAGCTGCCTGGAAGCCAAGCCTCCGTTTGACGTTCTGCTAATCGCTAAAATGAAACCAAAGCAAAGAAAAGAGTCAAAATCAAAAGTTATATTCTCCAGGATTAAGACCAGATCCTGCTTTAACAATAACAAGGTGCTGATGATCTGTTTGGAAAAGTTGGTTTATACGTTTATTTTTTAATAATATTTTCCCACATTTTTATTTTAATATTTTCTACGTATGTTTCCTGTCTTGCTGACTTATCCTTCTTTATATGTTCCACTCACTGTCTCTATTGTTATGCACCAAGGCAAATGACTTGTGTGAAACCTACTTGGCAATAAACTTGATTGTGATTCAGGCTCTCAGGCGTCCCTGGACCAGGTCAGACATCTATTAGTCCTTTAACCAAAGCTGGTCTGTTTCGGGTGGATTTTCCCAGCACCGCAGGATAAATCATGAGGGTTTCACCTGTGAAATGTGTCATTTTAAGAGAGAGACACAGCTGACCGTCATTGATTCATAATGAACAAATAATCTAAATTTGTAATTAAAGCAATATATGTTAACTTTCTTGGTTTGTCTTTGATTGTGTGTGCTGCTTGTCCTTGTGGGTTTTATCTGTGGACACGTCGAGGGCAGAACGGCTCAGCACTGATTATCACTGGCGATCCATATAATTGATCGGTGCCATACTACACACTCACCACACACACACACACAGAATTGTGCTTTTCCACCGCAGCAGATAGTGAAGTCTGTTGTTGCCTGATGTAAATATGAGCAGCAGCAGACACCAGTGTGTGAGAAAACACAGTTAAATCTCCTCCAGCTGTGTGCACATGCCCCCCCCCCCAGTCGACCCTGTGGGGTGAGATCGCACACTTCAGCCTCCCTCCCTGCTGACGTGAGGTGGGATGTTCTTCTGTGCTGTGCTGGGAAGCTGTCACAGGCATTAGCAAATATTAGCAGATATTAATCTTGGCTGTGGGCTGGATCATCAGAAGACGTTCTGTAACCACCTGTCTCTCTCTGCTCTGACCCGGGTGGGTGAGGTTTGTCTTCTTTTTCTTTTTCAGTGTGAGGGCTGAATGGGCATTGGGGGAGGTTGTTGCGGGGGGGGGGGTGTTAGATCAAAAGGAGCGAAGCCCGTTTCCATTGACAAACAGTAAGTGTTAAAGACAGAGGATTAATGATAGGTGCAGCCAGTAACATTATTTACCCGGAGTGAGAGGACGTGTGACTTCAGAGCTCATCACCCTCTTCCTCCGGCGGCACTTCCTCTCGCTATAAATGCACAATTAAAATGAGACATTCACACAGCACGGTGTCACCTTCTAACGCAGGACCAATCAGCTACCAGCATCTTACTTATCCCATAATAATAACAACAATAACAACACAATAATATGGATGACTAACAGTATTATATACAGAATGTGGGAATGTCAGTGAAAAAGTACTGAAGCTGCTGAAAAACTAAAGGTTATGAACAAAACAACACAGGTGCGAACAAACGCCACCAAACTCCTTCTATTTAAACTCGTGTTGTCAAACTTAAAGCTGCAGGATCACGAGAGGATTAACAGGTTTTATCTTTAGACTTCCCTCTAATTTATCTCTTACAGCCTAATTTTACATCTTCAGGCTTTTAATTCAAAGAAAACAAGGAAAGAGTGGTAACTGTTTTTTAACAGTAGTTATGAGGACAGGTCACATGACATTTTAACTTCTGCCGTACTGCGGTTTTAAATAAGATGCTCATTAGAAATAGATTTGACTGGAACTTTCTGAATAATGTCAAATTAAATCTCTTTTAATTTATTTAAATGTATTTAATTTATTTAAAAGTTTATCAGCTGGACATGAGTCTGTTCTCTTTTTTTATTAATAATTCTTCTTACATTACATTTATAACATAAACATGACAGAGAAGGGGGGCACAGGGGAAGAAAGGTCAAATAATACTCAGATCTCTACCTTCGACCGCGAGCATCTGGACAAACTTCTGGATGAGATATTTGTCCTATCAGACACACCGCTGGACATTGTCTCATTAGGTCCCAGTGAATGTGCACTGGAGGGTTCCAGTCTCCACGTGAGGTGCATTTTGGACTTTGACTGGCCTCCAAGCTACATGTGGTGTCACTGAACCCAGCCTGTTAAGCATCTTCCCCCCACATCACATCACACCTCACCCTGCACACCCTGACGCTCACTCGTCCGAGTGACGTCACAATAAGAAACACGTTTTCGAGCGGATCTGGACTTTAATGTCGAACTATTGTTTATTGCTAATGTAAACTGCTGCGTGATTTTCCCTGCATGCACTGTACACACACTCCTGACCACAGGGAGGCCAGTAAGGGATTGAATAAATACATATTTAATGCAGCCGTGACACGTGGAAATACATATTTTTTATTTTAAGAGCCAAAATGATTGGTACCCACCGATCAATATCCAGATGTTTTAATATTCTAGTCAGAAGAGCATCAGCTGACCTCCATTAAAACCCACACTATTGACTTCCTTCAGCTTTAAACGCTTTCAAAGTTTAAAGTGTTAAAGGGCCAGTTCACCAATATCAGAACACATTTTCCGTCTTCCTTCTCGTGGTACCTAGCCATGCACACGGAGCTAATTGGAATCTTGTATGGCTCAAACCACTGGATACTATTTATTCAGGGTCATGTACTGTATCCTGTTTTCATTTGGACTTTTTCTTCAGTAGAAAGAGTTCACATGAAATCCGTTCCCAGTGAGGTCGGAGGATTACTCAGAGTAACTGGACGCTGTCATCATCTAGACCAGGAACGTGTACTGGGACTGTATTTGGTGTTCTGGACATCATAACTCCTGCATCCAACAGGGCTGCAAGCTGCCGCTGCTTCTCCTGCTTTACCCACAAACCCTTCCTTCCTTCTGTATCTCTATTCTCTTCCAAGCATCTCAGTCTGTTTAGCAGCAGTTGTAAGGCAACACTCACTTCCTGCTCTGAGCCCCAGAGAGGCAGCAAGCGTCTGCCTGAGTCTGGAGGCCAGGCAGGACTATAGGAAGGAGGGGGGGGGGGGCACTGCACCGTAAACTGGAGGGGGTAAACAAAGGGGGCCGGGCTGCTTTTACTGCCTTCCCACGCCAGGCAGCAGCAGCAGCTGACTGGAAAGTGTTACCTGGAATACGCCGAGTCGTACCCCCACCAGCAGACAGCCAATCAGAATGCAGGCGCAGCGACCCAGGTGTACAAACAGCAAACAGTGGGGCCACATCAAAGGGCCTCATTAAAGGACAATAGATGCAAGACCCCCCCTGCCTCCCCCCACCGAGTCCTGCCCTCCCAGCTCCACTGCATCTGCCCTGCGTCCAGTGTGCTGGGGGGGGATCAGGGCCACAGCAGGCAGGAGATACTGTATGTTGTGTTTGGTCTGGAACAACAGCGATGTGACACAGATGTCACTTTTGTGACATTCATGAGTTTCTTATGTTCTTATTATTGCTGAAGGCCTGGGTCTGTTTGAGTGTTTCATCTTCAGGCTCATCTCATCAACCAGTCAACATTCATAAAACATTCCCAGGTTATTTCAGATGTTGAACTTGACAGTTCCAATGTCTGTGACTGCATACCGTAAAGGATCAGTGTGGTGTTTCTGTATGAGACCAAAAGCAACAATGAACTGAATACTATTGTATACTAAGTATCGTCTGTGTATCCAAAGCCTGATATCACCGTCCTGCTGCTCTAAATACTCACTAGAACATCAATTGTGTATTAATTCGCTGGTAAAAATAGTCCCCAACAAATGCACCATTTCCTGCTGTTTGAGTAACGTTTGCTAACAGCTACAGCGCCCAGATATTTAGAAACGTTTCTTAGACTTTTGTTTAAATAAAGAAAGTGTATATTTATTGTATATTTGTATTTATGCAGAAGTTGGCCTTTGTGAATGTACTTTTTATTTTTTTTTACCATTCACGGCATCCATTGCTCTCTATTAATTTTCTTACGATGTGAAAACCACTCAGCAGACTCGTGATACTTGGTGTGTAATCAGTCAAGTCTGCATTAATGTTTGTCAGAGTTACATTACTGCTCATATCGTCACCATAGATTTACAAAGCCCATTGAAACGAATGGACACCAACCGTTGCCGTAGAAGATTAGAAGAAATATATGCACAACTCTGTATTAAAAACAGTTTTTTTGTCTTATTTAATTGCTATGTGCTCCGCTTTGTTTGCCTTTTTAATGGTTTGATATGGTACCAACATGACAGACTATTTGGTTTTCACTATCAGTTTCTTCAGTTTGAAACCTCTGTCATTTTAGAGCAAATGTATCTCATATTTTTCCAGACTTTTGAATAATATTTGTTTCTCAGATCTGCAACATGCACCTGCAGGTTTCTTCACAGACTTTCCTTCTCTAGTTTCTCTGAAAAATAAATGTTTGTGACAGTTAAACCACCCAGTTAACTTTATGCTAGACTTCAGTAGTTACACGTCAAAGGTACAGCTCTCTCCTTTCATTTTGTTACGTTCATTTATTGATTTTATTTTATTGTCATATTATCTCAGTGTCTTCCTCGTGTGGGCTGAGGATCCCTCCCAGCTGTCAGTGCAGAGCCCCGATATACGAAGTTAGCGCCTCTGTGATAAAGTCATTGTTATTATCAGAATGTCTCTCTCTTACATCTGCCTTCCCCGTCCTCATCCTCACCTCACCTACATCACTGAGCGGCCACGTCTCTAACGCCACCGGGGAAACACTGGGAATTATGTTCAAAGCCCCTCATCCCTGCAAACGCATAAAAATGCACACGCACACATCTTAAAGTCCTGCGCTGCGCCGTTAGATGTGAGCTGGCCTGGGAACAGCCGATCGGCGCTCCGCAGACAGCAGCAGCCTGCAGCTTTGATGGGGAAGCCTCTTTGTAGTTGGCCTGGAGATGGCTTGTTAGTCAGTAAAAGTGAGGGCTAAATGGCTCCCTAACAGGAAGCAGTTTACACGGTGACGCTCAACCTGCCTGTGGCCCTCTATTGTCCCGGGCCCCATGTCCCACTTCATTACCATTTCCATAAGAAAGGAACAGTAATTGCCCCTTTTCTTGTGCTGCCCCTTCATCTTGGAGTGTCTCTTCTTTTCTTTTTAACCCTCCCCCTCTCTCTCTCTCTTGCTCAATCCCTCTCTATCTTTCTGCCCTCCATCTCTGAGAGATGCAGACTGGCTGGGAAACATTTGCATGTGTGGATTAGATGTAAAAACGCTTCTCCTCTTTATACTCTCTTCATCTCCACTTGTTATGTTTAAATTATTAGAAGAAAAGGGCGTCAGCGAATCATTCCTGCCTTCCACGTTTACCCAAATGGTCCAAAGCAGAGAAGTGTGTGCACTGCAGGTTCTGAGACTCTCCTGACCTTTGACCTGACCTTTGGTGGAGGACACGTCTGCTCGGGCCGCTGACTGATCAGTGCAGAGAAGGACTGTGTCATTGTATATTACTTCATGCCTGCTGTTTAATTTCCTGTTTTTGTACTTCACACATTCTTATTACTCTGGTTCATTGCTGTTATTTTAGCTTTTCGTCGCCATTCGCATATTTCTACCTCATTCTGCTGATAAAACTGCCGTTTACTCACGTTGGAATGAGGCTGCTTTCACATGTATTCTACATCACACCTACATTCTGTGCTGATGGAAACGTTTTTTCTAGATTTGTCCAGCGGGGACAGAAAGCCTTGTTTTCAGTTTTTGATGATGGAATTTCAGAAACACTTTCGTTTATTTTATCTGAAATATTTCCAAATTACCAAATGGGGGGGCACATGAATTTTTTACTTATTTTCTGCACAGTGACAAATAAAAACAGGTATTTTCTCTACGTGGTTTTGTCTGTAAACGCATGAATAAGTGCTTTCCTGCTTATACACAGCGGTATACTGTAGGTGCTGGTTGTCTGTATATGATGCAGTAAAATGGGAGGAAACATTGGCTCCTGTGGGGGAAACTGAATCACTGCAGCAAATAGTTCAGCCAAGGAGAATAAATAAGAATAAAACAAGCTGTTCAGCACAGGCGCTCATTTCAAGCGTATATGTTAAGCACCAATAATGGTTGAAATATGCGAGAACACGTTCTTAATTATTAATTCATTTTTAACCTGACAAAAGCAGCAAATGCAGGCCCGTTCACCTAGCAAAGAGGAGACATGTCAACAGGAGTGCCCAGAATCAACGCTGGAGGATGCACACACTCGCACACTCGTGAGCCTCACGTTGAACCTCCAAGGTGACAAGAGGTGAATGCAGAGTAACTCTATGCAGGGAGAACGACCAGCCGCCTGTGTGAGTGAGTGAGTGAGTGAGTGAGTAATCCTATCAAGAGCAGCGTGGATACATGCAAACAACCAAAGTCAAACATGCCGGTTCACACACTGGCATGGTAGGAAACCTGGACACCTCCAGAGCAGAGGCCACGTCTGACACACCAGACCGTTCTGAAGGTTACACTCGCACTGATTCCTATGCCTGTGTGGACGTCACAAGCTCTCAGGCAGAAACACTCCTGTCTCCTCGGCTTCCTGAGGCCCTCCGTGGGAAGGCTGCAGGTAGTGCTGCTGTCAGGGGAAGGGGAGGGCCGTGGGACCCCCTCGGTGAGTTCAACTGTTTTTAATCACGGCCCCATGCGGACCCCCCGACAAAAGAGCCAGGTCGGAATCACCGTCTGCTCTTTTGTTGCGGGGGGAGCCACCGAGGCTCGGCCGCCCACAGCAGGCCGCCGATTATCTGCTGGGGAGGTTGTTTTATCCCAGGTGACAGTAAAGGTAGCAGGTTCCCGGCATGATGTATTGCACTGTAATCGTTTTTACCAGTCGGCCAGTGATGTTTGCTAGCACACACACACACACACACACACACACACACACACACACACACACACACACACACACACACACACACACACACACACACACACACACACACACACGCGCACACACACGCACACACACACCTACCGTGCAAGCCATTTCTATAACTGAGAGACTACAGTTCTCATTATACAGGAAGCATACATTTCTTGTTAAGTAGTGTATGCATAATTGATGATGCTGCTTTCAGTCTGTATTCCAGCTGCATGCGTTATGATGTCATAACCCCCAGAAGTTTATACGTTTATCTGTCTGTTGATTTACTGATATATTGCTCTGTTTGGATTCAGTTCACCCTGATTGTTCATTGGCCGCTATTAATAATCTAAAACTGATGTCTTTGTAAGTATGTAAATATATTGGGGATATGCCATATATTTACATATGATATAAATATACACTAGATATGTTGGACCCGTCATAAGTGTGTATACTGTTATTATTGCTACTATCTCAATGTAATTTATTTTACCGTATTTTTTATTTTTGGGGATTGATGGTTGATGCTGTTTGTGTTGTTTGATTGTATTTTTGATTTTCTAATCGTGTGAAAGCATTAGAAAGCATGTTCTTGTCAATTAATGTATTTGTATCATTGCTAATTTAATATGTTGGCGTTCTTTTGAACTGGTAGCTCTGGGATTTTTATTGCTTTCTAACATTTAAACTGAGTAACAGTTTCTTCTCTTTCTCAGGTGTTTTGCTGTGTAGAATTGCAAAATCAGTCCTGGGAGCTTTTCTACTGAACTTGGCCTCTCAGCAGGTCACACGGTGGGTACCTGCTGTATAACAGTATTTTGGAGCGTTTCTGCCTTTAGTTAAATGGTCATTTTCAAAATCACCAAACATGATGCATGATTTTTATTTTCAAGGTCCACATAATAGGTTTTTGTGGAACTATCAACCAAAGGCCAAGAGACACGTACTAAGTCATGTGACGGCATGTGAGCTGTCTCCATGACAACATAGCTAACTCCATCCAGGTGTAGTTGAAAGCTCCAGATGAGTTTTTATTTTTTTATTGCTTGATTAATCAATAGTTTTTTAGCTAAGCTCTGGTCTCATCCTAAAGTGGCTTTAAAGATATTTATATCTTCTGTGTCACTTTATTGAAACATTCTGATACTAAATATTAAAATTCAAGCCGGCACCTTTTCTAAATGACTGCACCTTCACATCGAATGGACATATTTTAGATGTGGACCACATTTATACATAAAGATACAAACCCCTCTGCGATGCCACAGGACACCAGCTGATGAACCAGCTGATTCTGGTTTTCTGATCCGTTGTTTATTGAAATAATGTGGAACACAATTGTAGATCGCCAAACACATCAGGAAATACCGCTCTGGCAACAGGAGCGTGTCGGTGAGGATGGAAAAAAAGACGAGGAAGAAACAAACAAACACACAAAAACAAACAAACAAACAAAAGAAAGAAAGAAAAAAGGGGGGAGAGAGCAAAGAATAATAATACCTTAAAAAATAGAATAAAATAAGCAAATAAATAACAAAAGAAACAACAATAATGCACGAACAAAGGAAGCACAGCGGACACAGAACATCATGCAAAAGTAAATAACAGAGTAAGAAGCAGCCAGAGCGACAGCAGGAAGCGCCGACACTACATGCTAATGGCATGCTGAACTGTTGCTGGTGGCTTCTGCAGCAGCAGCTGAGGCAGCAAACATTATCCGCTTGTCCTGAAATGAAAGCAACATCTTCAACGTCGTATCGAACCCAGTAAGATAAAGAAGAGCTTCACCAGTGATGCGTTCAACAGTTTGACTGATATGAACATGCTGGTTAACACCGACGCCACCAGGCCCAACTCTCCCGTCACTCCTCTGCTGCTTTCAAGAGGCTCTCTCTGGACTGTCACTGATCCTCACTGTGCTCTAATGTGACATAATGTTCCTTTGGCCTTTTGAGTTGTTGCTTTCCCATACCTGTTGGCCAGTCGTTGCATAATGCACGCTCGCCCTCTGGTGGCCGCAGCAGCTACCACCACGCTCTGTGTAGCAGCAGATGCCTTCCACATTATTGAATCTTGTCTGAGTGTGAGCACCCAACAGCATGCACGAGCCACAAATCATCTAGGGCGGCGACAGGAAAGAAAGGACGCCCGCGTCGCCACAATCTCACTTTCCCAGGCCTGATTTTGTTGCCACGAAGGCGCTCGAGCTTCGTGAATGATTGACATAATGCAACAGCATGTGGATGCAAAACAAAACCAAAAATTTGAAAACTAGAGGATGTTTTATTCGTGAGGGGCGAGATAAACGTCCCCGCTCGTGTTTTCCCGCTCTTTTTGAACTTTTTAATTTATTTTTTATTTGCACCTTTTTCACCGCCCTCCGAAAAGCAGCACCAACTGATGCATTAGCTCACTAATTGCCGGCATCAACAGTGGAGATGCCTTACGAGTTACCAGGGTTGCCTCCTAAAAAATGAACAACCCTGTGGCCGGTAATTGAACGGCCTGCGGCGATGGAGAGACGGGACGTGCTACGCATTACGGGCCCCCTGATTGGCTTCCCCGAGCGCGTGGTGAGAAAAGCCATTTTAGAGCACCGAATGCTACAGGGTCTGCTCGCTCATGCACTTCTCCGCGTGCCTTTCCCATCCACTCCAGTGTGTCCGCGGGGCCCGTTGATGGCTGGCGAATGGGGTCTTCGCACTTATTGGGAAAGGACCAATCACTCCTTCGTCTGGAAATCCCAGGGCTGAGAAATGCATTGGGGCAGCAGCGAGAGGGAAACGTCATATGTTGCCTACATGTGCAAACTGAATGTGCTGATGACGTGACTGTATCACGCCTCCTACATGCTGCTAGCAACGTCGTTTATTGACACTTCGATCCACTGAAATCAGTGTCTTTCTTGCTGCAGTGTTTCTTACGTGTTGTGTCTTATTTGCACGTGTTGTATTTGTTGTCTTTTGCCTCATATCATAACGCAGACATAATTCTCACCTCATACTCTTTATGACAGACATTCGTGTATAATACACGGCCAAATGTATGTGGACACAGATACCTACAGGTTTTCCAATTAAGAGAAATCTTAAAGCTACAGCAGATGCTGTAAAATGAGTGTAAAATGGGTTTTTACACTTCCGGTTCCCTCGTCTTGAAGTCCGTGGGTTTTTGGTTAGATGCCTGAAATAAGGTCTGTTAACACAAGCTTTTTATGTTCACGACATAAAATACATCAGTAAATGCCTCACTCGTGAACTCTGAAGCTTTTACACGTCTTAAAAAAAGGTTGCTAACAAGCGGCTACATGAGACTCCAGAGGTTGTCTGGGACAGTAAACGTCATCACGTCGAGCAGACAAACTCATCTACTCACACGTCCAACTTCACAGCCTCGTTAATTTGCGAAGATTATCTTGCAGAACAAAACGTGTAAGTATCATAAACTGCTGTTTGCCACGGAGCAAAAAATGGAAAGATCCCACTGGCTTTTTGTCGAGGGGAACCAGGGCGACGCTAACTTCCTGTTTGGACTACAAAAATCCCTCGCCGCTGCAGCACTCTGTAGTTTGCTTCCAAATATGTGGTTTTTGGAAGGCCCATAAAGAAATCATTTTACTATTTATTTTAGTGATTGTGTTGTGATTTTTAAAGTTTATATTATTTAAGTCCTTAATATCTCCGTTAGCAAATAGCGCATCTTACATTAATGCTCCCTGCCCTGACCTCAACCCCAGCCAACAGCCAGGGTCAGGGTCACAGATTAATGCCCATGGGTTGTTGGGGGGGGGGTTAACGTTCAGGTGTCCACATTGTTTTGGGCATGCAGCTTAAACCCTATTAGCCCCATTCTCATTGATACGCTGCATCTGGAGCGTCCCAGGTTCCCTCGGTCATCATGAAGTTTGATTTTATCATGTGTATGTTACACGAACTGCACAACATAACATGAAACACATGAAACCTCTTATCTAGATGGTTATCAGCAATAAAAGTGATATGACAGTAAAGACAATATTCATTTCCTGCGCTCCATGTATCATCGTGACGCCTGTCAGCACGGACGGACAACAGATGAGGGTCTCTATCCTTTCCATTTGCTGCCTCTGCATCTCTTTTGTCATCAAGGCGAGCCACACACCCCGCCGCTCTTTTTTATTTTCAGTCCTGGCCTCAAATGGGAATGAGGCCGTTTACACTTCCAAGATTGACAATTTTATGCTGCCAAATTAAAAGAACCCTCTGAATTAGTGCGATAATTGCATGCAATCTCCCTTTAATGGGCCTGTCAGTGATTACTGGCTGCCTCGACCAACCCGATCAGTGGCGGGGGGGGGGGTGCTGAAATGAAATGTCAATCATATTAGCATAAATGAGTAAATTAGTGCGAGGAGCTCATAGCGAATCAGTCCTAACGTGTCCGCGGTGGGACTGACACTGAGGAAGACGGGATGAAGGAGAGGCAAACGCACAGGGAGAGAGAGAGAGAGAGAGAGAGAGAGAGGGTGGAGTAAGAGAGACAAAGAAATTACATGTGAGCACATGGCGCTGACAGCTTATGAGATGTGCAATTATTATCTTCAGCCGGTGAAGTGGAGCGTTGTGGCAAAGAGCAGCCGACGATCATCTGTCCTCATCCGCTCTGGTGTTGTCTGCTGCCAGCTGCTGCCAGCTGCTGCCAGCTGCAGGCCGGCGCCGGATTCACAGCGGCATTACTGCAGAGGAAGACGTTTACGGACGAAGGGCAGTTCCCCAGTTTTTGCGTAAGATTAGTCTCGTCTCTCGCAGGCCTCTCTTTGTGCAATCACAACGTAAACGTGAATGAAACAGCGACTCTGACTGCAACCTTCGGAACAATGACGTATTTGTAACTGACTTAAGTTAACAAAGAGTCTCTGATGCTGATTTCCACATTTTAGCTATTAGATTATTAATAGTGTGCTCTATTTTTTTCTCTCCCCCACTTCTGCTTTTGATGCAGGACAGATAAAGCAGAAGTAAAAAGCCAAAAACCTTTTATATTAACTTTGTCTGCACTGACATGTCTGTTTTAAAGCTGCATGTGTTCATTTTTTTGGGCCACCGAGCTAAAACGAAACGCCTGGGATATTATGACCTCATGCTGCGTTTAGGTCAGACTCAGCGATTATCAGAGGTTTGTGACGATATCTGTGACGTCCTACAGCAACAGACAGTCACAGCTAAATAAAACCACATATTAACACTCAATTTAACACGTTTTCCCCAGAGACCACCATAATAAAACAGACATTTGACTGGTTTCATATTTGTAAAACTTTCCCAGAAGCGTTTCTATTTCACGCGCATGACGTCACCCCAATGTAAAGAGAGGGAGCAATATAAAACACATAGAAAGCTATGAAGCTGTTATGGCCGACATGTTGCCTATCTACGTAATGATCATGGATGATCGTGGAGTCATGTTTCTGACCACCTAACAAATGTACATCTGGCGTTTTAGCTGCTAAATGTTACGTTGCCGATGCTGTCGGCCATCGTGTGACGAAAAGCACAAAGACGCACAATAATTCTCTGGGTTTGTCACCGCGAGAGCCACGTTTCACGTTTCTCCAAGTACGTTGAACACGAATTCCGATTCCACGAAGCACATTTATTTTAACGCTGTCATGATTAGGTTTTGCACCTCCATAAATTTGGGGGTAAATTTAAAAAACAGGCAGATTTAAGAATAGTCAAAAACAAAAGAGACGCAGATACCCTGACCTCCTACAATAGGAGTCAAACTCCAAACACACTGGATCCTGCATTTCCCATAATGCAACCAATAGCGTATTCCCCTTAGACCTCCTCGCTGCCTGGTAGCTGCCGATGATTTAAACTCTGCGCTTCCAGTTTGACGCATGAGCTCACTCTGCGTAATAAATGCGTAGCGTCCGAGCTAACCCTGATGACGTCACCAGGGTTATTTTTCAGACACCTGAAAAGTAACAGTCGTCAGAACAAGTAAGACTGGCCTTTACGTGTAAAGCTGCTGCAGGAAAAGGCTTTTACATAAAGGGACACGTGTCCATATCCTCCAACTTCTACACGTCTTATTCCGACTTTAACGCACACACTTCCACACTCCGCTCCTTCCCCACCAGCACTGGGAAGTGAGTGTAAATCAAGGCGAAATTCCTCCAGTTCGACAATTCATTTGTCCACAGGCTTGTTAGGCAGGAAGAGGGAGGAGAGCGTGTCAATAAATCATAAGACGCCTGGCTGTATTTATGCCCACAGCAATGAGTTTAACAAGGAGAGCAGTCCTTGAAGCAATATCCTAAGTGGCACTTCATCCCTGTCTCCTTCTTCTACCCCCCCCCATCCCTCAGGAGCCTTCTGATTGTGAAGAGGCAGAAGATGCTTCGGTTAAGCGCAACAGACAGTGAGAAGACGGGCCAAGACACCCGCCGCCGTCTCTCGGCTAAAATTATCCCAACGAGCCAGAGATATGGAGAACTTCATTTCCTTGTTCATAATTAAAGTCCTCAACCTTAATCTGACCCCAGTCGCTCTGCTGCCGGGGGCACGCCGGTGGCTTCCTGCAGCGCCTACTGAGCCCTACCTATTGCAGGGATCAGAATCCATCCTGCACTTCAGCTGCCAAGTGTGGGTCAGCCTGTTCAGTTATTTTGGGCCGTTCATAGTGCAAGGAGATGATGATACATCCTGGAGATCCTGCCAGTCGCTTCACTTACATGCCGGCAAGGAGCGAGGAGCTGGGCTCAGGACAGGTGACCGGGAGCTCAGCCTCCGCCGTGCACGCCATCATTTCACAATGCAATCTATGGCAAACGACAAAGCCATAACACCACACACTTTGCATGTCTTATCCTGCATCACGCCTGCCACACCACTAGGTGGCAGTCCTGAACCAGCCCTCTCACGCCCTCTCTGCTGCTTCCACCCACTGCCAGTTTAATTACTGGCATCAAAGAGGGAGCTGCTCCTCCTGTTCGCTGCTCATAGGCCGTCATCATTCCTCTGATTGAGACAGACCCTCTTGTTTTGCTGTCAAAGCAGTTTGCAAATCAAGAATTATCCCGGCTAAACAATAAAGAGCTCGCTGCAGTTAATCAACACTGAAAATAGCAGCTGCCCCTTTCCTCCTGACCCTCTTTGCCAATTATCTTTCCCTTCAAAGTGATCTTATTATGAGGACTGGAAGAAAATGAGGAAATCACATCTCTGCCGGTTTTCCAGTTTCCCGCTCCGTGAGAAGGACAAGCACTTTAAGTTGTTGTTGCTCATTTTGCAGGCGAACCAAAGGAGTCATGATGCCACTGCTGACGCCGCTGCACCTCATGACCATGCGTGAGCACTAGACAACACCTGAGACGAAAAGAGAGCATGTAGGTTATCAGGCGCTTTCAGCAGCTGTGACAGAGAGATAGCCTGGAAGTGGTGTCTGACACCGTGGCGGTATTAGATTTGTCAGCGTCAGACCTGCTCCCTCAGCACTGCTTTAATATCGCAGAGAGAGAGAAAAAACAAAAGTGTGATCCGTCCAAGTTAACCCCACAACTGTGTGGAGAGGGAAGCAGCAGATCGGCTCTGCTTCCATTGTGGTTGCACCCTTTATGAAGCTGATTTAGCATGAGCCCAGAAGTGTGTCTGGTGATTTGAGGATGGGGCGCGAGATGGGCTCCATACAATGGCCCCCCCAGCGCTCTGGGTCGCAGCGGCGGGCCTCTGACCTCTCCCTCTCAATGGGCATTGTGTTGCCCCGTGGATCCGAGGGTAAAACAATCCACGTAGGTTTAACAGGCATGAAGCAGGGCGGATACAGCTGAGGAGACACTGGTCGTCCGAGCCAAAGGGCCTGGCCCTCAGTGTGCCGCGGGGTCAAGGCCAGTGGGGTAATCTGCAGGGATAAAGGTCGCCGACATGTAGACAGGAGCTGGCTGCAGCCCACCTGAATCCACTTGGAGCTATGATCACATGTGCAGCATTCAGCCTGGGCTCTAGTTAGTCTTATCCCTTTGAATTTGTTGTCTAACGTGCGTTTTACAAAGTCTTCTGGAGCTGAACGTCTACATGAAGAGAAGGGATGACCAGCGTCCAGCAGGTAACAGGCCCGACAGGGCATTAGTATGCTATGACCTGCTTTACAGTCAGCACAAACAATGGTTTTCATTCGACCGTCTCAAACTCTGCTGCATCCCGCCTTTCGCCGACATGTGAGTACAGTGAAGTACAGTTAAGGTTATTCTGGTCTAAAAAATTAAATAAAATCAATCCACAGCTGAATTCCAGGAGTAGGCCCTGTGTCAAATGAATCCAGTTTTGCCGGGCTGCGGAACAGATGGCTGTTTCATTCAGGACTCAGGGTAGTTTTGTTGCCTGGCAATCTCCAAGCCAAACCAAATCAAAGACCATAAACGGTCACTTAGGGGACAGCGGAATCTGGTTTTGCACGCAATCTGACTGCGAAAGCATCGGCCATCATGCAACCTCATCGTGCCCCTCAGAACCTGATCGGAGATGAACTGATGGTTGAGATGCGAAGCAAAGCCAGCTACAAAGCCCGTGTTCTGAGTGGTGATACAACATAAGACAAAGGCACTACAGACCCACACAGAGTGGCACCGATGTGCTTTAAAGTCCCTATAGGAATATTATTGTGTCCTTTTATTGGACGGCATTCTTTGCGATAGCCTACCTGCTATATTCAGGGTTTGGGTGCCAAAATTAGATCAAACTAAACAGAAAGCAAATGATTTAAAACCCAAATGGCTACAGCTTATGTTTAATGTCAGTTGAAGGACATTTTAGTATTTACATTGCGTCTCATCACTAGAAGGCTTGGAAAGGTGACGCGGGGGACTGACTGACTGATTTACAGGTGCTGTTCAACATGTAGCAGCTGCTGTCTGTTAGCACTTTAACGTAGTGAACGATAAGTGCTGAACAATTTGATATGTGGGCAGTTTTGTTGAGCAAACTGATATTTCTCCGCGCTGATATGTGTGAGTCATTACTTTATTGTGTGCTTACTGTGTTCATTGTACGCAGCAAACTTGATGTGTGCTGTATAATGGAAGATGAAGTCCAGTGTGGGTGCTGCTTCACAGGGCTTTTCCACTCGCTCTCTCCGCGCTCTCTCGGTGTCTCTCTGCCTCTCTCGCTCGTCGAGTCAAGGCGGGAGTTTACAGGAACAGCAGGCAGGCAGGGCCTTGTCACACCGCGGAGCAACACAGGAATGTATTGTATGCGTTAGAAAGGCAGGACAGCTGGGGCGAAATAGTGCGCCAAGTTCCCCAAACATGGCGCGCGGCGGTCGAAGCGCGCTAGATTTTGCGCCCCGCGCCAGGACAGTCAGGATGAGCTGTCGCAGTTGCGTTCACGCGGCGCCACGTGCCGCGCTGCGTGTCGCTTTGCGCCGTAAAACAAGAGTCACATACAAGCACACGCAAGTCAGCCGCGGAGGGATCCCCGAGGTTGCCAGTGAGTGCTGCGGCGCTGAGAGCACACACAGTAAATTGAGGCTCCGGCTTCGTGGAAAACCCGCACTGGAGTTGGATTCTAATCTGGCGCAAACACACGTTTTAAAAGTGGGGAAAATTCAAGAGCAGCACATAACAGTGTTTGACGCTGCCCAACAAATGAGTTATGTCAAAGCGTGGCAGTAATACATGGTGCAGTTTTGTGCGGCTCCATGTGTAGTGGAGCAGCGGTTGCTGCACTATGACCTCTACGTCTGGCTGCACTGTGACAGGGACGGGAACTGGTTAAACTACTGGTCCGTACACTTTGACATCCTTGTGTCAAGAATGGTCCCGAAGGTCAGTTAGCATCCGCCGCAAAATGTCCCCCAGAAATAAAAAGAGGAGGTTTTCCTGCTCTGAACGGATCAGTACACCTCCGAAGCCTCTGCACCAGGGCGGACATGTTGAAACGTGGGATGGATAGCATGGCGTTAGCGTTAGCCTCCATGCAGTCTACACTGTAAGGTTAGTTTCAGAAAAATATGTTGCCATATGCTATAAACACATAAGATGAAGTGAAGAGTCCTAAAATCAGGTATCTTCTTGTTGGCGAATCTTTTTAAATACAGCCTACATAAAACAGCTATGTCTCTTAACTCATGTAGCTCTTTGTGCACATTTATGTACCAAACTGCTACAAAAAGCCACAATTTGCAGTGTGTACCATTTTCTTCACAATAAAAAGGGTGAAAACCTTCTAATCTATTTTATATTTGCGTCTCTCTGCTCAGCACGTTTCTGTCATTTGTGTGCGTTTCAATATTGGCCTCGGCCTTCATTTGAATTACATTGTTTCTGCTGCAGCAGTCCACTTACATACAAAGCATTTTATAGACAAACAGGAGTGTTAGTCATTCATTTTGCATTGTTATAAACACGTTTATATGCTGCCGGGCCGCTCAGGCAGGCATAACAACACCAGAGCCAGTTTGTTGAAGGCCAGGTCTGTGTGACCACAGACATGTTTAGATCTTCTGTATCTAGACGGCAGCCCTCATCCTGTACAATCTCTACAGTCTGTCTGCCCTGGAATGCCGCCGCTGACAGCAACTCTTCGCCCGGAACACCAGGGAATTATTTAGTAAGGGTGGCAAAGTCAACACACCGTCCGCCGATTGTCCCCCTGCTACTCCAGGTCCTTTGGCTCCGCTGTGTGTTCGGAGCATCAAAGACCCGTCCGAGACGTCGGCCTACAGGGAGGCGATGCACAGTTTGAGCAAACACTTGGGTGCCTCTTTGTTCAGTGTCATGTGCCACCGTTTCAAAGACGTTACATAATAAGACAAACAACGGGGAGAAATCAGCCCCTTCGGAGTGAGAGGACTTAAGACCCAGGAGTCTGCACTGAGGTGAGCTTGCTTGAAATGTAACCACAAACACTTATTTTTTACGTTCCCTTAGAAGAGATTAAATCCACGCGGTTTCCCCTGGGATGAATTGTGACGCCACAGCCAAACATAAAAAGTGTTGCAGCACATGTTATTAATTTTTTGTTAGATCGCATTAATTACAGGTTACTGGTGGCCCAGCAGTTGTTATCAAGTGTCACGCAGATACAGCATGTTACGTGACATTTGATAAATGGAGGAAATGTCAGAATGGTGTCTGCACTGCTGTTTGTGATCTGGACTCCATCACTCAGTGCGTATGACTCTGCCTGGCCTGATAATACCCTTCTCTACCCAGGCCCTTTCTTGACTGTCACGTCTGTTTGACACAAAGTGCTGCCACGCGGATGGTGGGGTGGTGGGGGGGGGGGGTTCACCCATCCCTTGAAAGCCCAGCTGTCAGTGGTTACATAATAGCAGAGCCTTGTTGGGCTCGCCGGACGGCTTTGTGCGCCTGTCACTGAATGTGATTGTGGGTGAGATTAAGCGGCGGGTGAGAAGCCACAGTTAAGGGGTTCCTACCTGGTCTCCAGCAGAGACGACAGAACAAACAGAATCAGGGGGTTTAGGAGAGCGTTTTAATGTGGCTCAGCGAGACTCGTATCACGCCGCCCATTGTGCTGGTGAACAGTGCTTCTTGCTTAGACGCTTGATGTTTTATGTATTGCCAGAATAAAGACCTGCCAGGGAGAAGCTCGGCTGCACGTGAGCATCCAGGAGTGATGCATCTGAGCAAATTACATGAACCAAGATGCTATTTTTATTTTTTTTTTTACGTGAATTTAAAGCTGCAATACAAGTTCTTATGCACAGATTCAAAAGCCGAATTTCTGTCGCCCACAGCTGCAATCAATGGCTGCTTGTGAAATATCATGCAACGTAATGAATTCACCTGAAAGGTAAAAACAGCTATGCAGCCGAGACAAGGGCATGCGCGTGATCCCAGTAAACATGATTTAATAATAAATGTGTTATTGAGCTTGAAACCATAAAAAATCATGGATAGTGGGGGGGTGGGTTTATTGTACAGAGACCTGATTTCCCCAGGGCTTGTGTTGTTAATTCAGCATATTATAGCACTGTTTATCCAAAGACGGGGACGGAGCTGCTTCAATAGGGGCACCATGAGAGTCGGTCCAGTTGGCCCAGGGCCAGTGATTCTGGCTCCATCAGGGGCTCTAGGCCACTTGATGAGACTCTGCTTCCTCCTCCCCTGCTCTTCGTCTCCCTCTTCCTGCCAGTCCAGACCAGCTTTTTGGTCTCTCCGCTGCTTATAACAGAGCCAGGCCTTACATTAAATCTGTGTTTCTGCATAACCGGCCTTGTATGTTGTTTTTCTCCCTCTCTCTCTCTCTCCCTCTCAGTCTGCTGGGCCCTCTTCTGCCTCGCTCGCTCGCTCGCTCTCCCCTCTTCCCTTGCAGTGGAAATAGCACGAGCCGAGCCTCCCAGCGCCTCATTATCAGCGCTTTCTGCACAACCTGAATTCTTCCAACACAACAGCAAATAAACAGTGTTGCAAAAAAGAAAAGGGAGGAGGAGGAGGAGGAGGAGGAGGAGGGGGGGAGGAGGAGGGGGGTGCTACTGTGTACAGCACAACAGTGCCATTTAAAACTGTGGCTATGGAAACCCCTCTGTCTTCCCCCTTAATATGTGTTTACGTTGCTGGGCTTGACTGACAGATAAAGGCACACTGGGGGAAGAGTCTCCTTCAGAATGCATTGTCTTCAGCACCTCCTTCCTCTTTTTTTTTTTACATTTTTCTCTTAAAATAGGCCTCTCTGGCAGGTTAAAATGAGGCAGAATAAATTACTTTAGCTGTATTTTGCCCCTCTCTCCCTGCTGCCTTGATTTGTACAGTTGCAGGACAGAAACTGCTCTCCTCGGTGCCTGAAATGTAACATTGCTGTCATCCCTGACTGTGTTCCTAGAGCCCGTCTTTATTGTGACAGCCTCAGCGAGGATTGCGTACGTGGCGCCTGCTGCTATCAAACGAGGGATATCAAAATCTCTCGGAGAGGCGTTCAGCCAAATCCTTCAGCAAGAAGCTTCATGGTGAAGACACAGGCACGCTGGGTTTATAGTTGAGCAGATATTGTGTGTTTAATTTTAGTTTTCCTCACGTGTTTTTACGTGCGACTGTATAAAAGTGAGTTTTCATTTGATGACCCACACAATAAAAGCTGTTATTACGTGATTGATTTTCCTTATTGAAATCCAATACGCGCAGACAGCTGAGGATAAAAGGGGGAATACTATGTTCACAATACTTTGCACCTTGGCTGTGAGTTTGGATTTGATCCTCGCCTCTCATCACGCGCAGAGCAGTTTTAATGAATCACTTTCAGTTTGCGATGCTTCTGTAACCTAATGCTAAGTTGTGCTTGGGCCAGTTGTCTGGAGGAGACAAGCCATACTACAGAGACACATGCCAAACAAAACCCTTGGTTGGCACTATGATGTGGGCATCATGCCTTCGCCAGCCTTCACTCTGTACGGCCCGTGCCAGCCTTTTATAAATGCCCTATTTGGCAAGAGCGGTGCCCAGCAGTGTCTCTTAAGGTTCTGGTTCAAATACCCTCTTCAAATGTGAACCCAGTCCAAATCCTAAACGATCCAAATGATGCGTTCCAAATTGTAAGCTCTCATATCACATTCAGAGGAAACCGTGGATTATGTTTTATCAACTCGACTGGCAACAGATGGAGAAAAACTGGAAAGTCATATGCACAGCCTCGCTTTCCTTTATTGTCGCACATTATAGCAGATTTTGTTCGTTAATCTCAAGCCTCCTCCTCCTTCTCCATGCGTGGATATGGGGGTGGGGGGGGAGGTGGCAGCTGCAGCACATCGGCGCTCGTGGTTTGTTCCCTTGGTATTCGGAGGTGTGTCACCCAGATTTACAGCAAAAGAGCAATTACAGCTGAATGTCCCCTCTCTCATCAGCATTTCAATGCAAAGATTTGAGATCTGACCCCCAGCCGGTACCACCGCTGTCTTCAACTTCGCCCCGCAGCCCTCAGGCCAGTCATCAGCCCCAAAGAATAGCTCCTGTCCTCAAAAGCCTTGTAGTCCCCTGTCCTGCAGCCTCCACAGAGAGTCCAGATAAAACTTTTGTTTTCACAGTTGACTGGTGGGTGGTGCTGGACCCCCTTCACCTCACCCCAAAAAAGTGTGCCGCCTCCCCACATGGAGACAGTTCACAACGGATCGTCATCATGGCCGCCTTCCCATTAAAGCCCATTCCATCCTGATGTCGCCACCTTGCAAAGATGATGTTCTACACGCCAGCGTTTGTTGCTGTTTTCCCTGACAGTCTCTGTTTGAGTTTATCAGACAGAACACAACGACTCCACCAGCTATCCCACATCAAACTAATGTATTCCCATCCCTTCCCTTTCTTCAGCTTGGCGCCGTCGTGGCCCTTTGCAAGTTAAGGCGCTCGGGCTTGAAACAGCACAAACATCAGCCCCCATAAGAGGGAAGAGTTCAGGCACAACAAAAGGCACATCTGTAAACAACAGGCTAAGAGTGTGGGACAAGAAAATGATTCCGCTGGTAACAGCTGAAATACATCCAATTTCAGCATATGAGAAGATTGGTCTCTTGAGCATCTCAGGGACCCAGGCAGTGAATTACATCTGCCGTTTTTCAATATAATGCCTTGTATCAACATGCTGATATTACACGCAGAAAATCGTTTCTCCATAAAATGCTCTTTTGGTTTCTACACAGACCCTAGTTTCCTGAGATATGTTGAATAAGTACAGCTGCTTGAAATTCTTTCTTTTTTTTCACATCCATTCATTGGCGTCCAATTCATCTTCCCAGACTGCCACAGTCCATATTGATATATGCTGAGGGGCTGTTCTGTAACAGGTAACTCAATCACTCCGTCTTCAACATGTCAATTTGGCCCATCTCTCTGCTGTTCATCACGGCTGCAGAACAGTTAGATATTTCACCTGACTGCCACAATCACTAATTCACACATGGCATATCTGGTTCAACTATAGTTTTAAATGTTCACGTTCACTGCCCCATTTGTATAAAAATAAATGGTGTAAAAAGTGGCATCATGCAATAACAGTATAGCTAAAGCAGTCTAGTTATGAAATAATGAGAGCCTATGGAAAAATTACATTTTGAAAAAAAGCAGGATAAAATAACATGAGTTTTAAAGCTCTTTTTCTCCTCTTTATTTTGGGCCCTGCCTCGCGGCTGAAACGCTGACAGGACGCCGTGCGTGGTTTTGTCAGCCAAGGAGAAGCTCACATAGTGGGCTCCGTGGCCCACGATGGAGCAGTTCCCAGTGTGCTCACGGTGATGAGCTGCCTCGCTGCAGAGATGATTCCCTGCACGGCCTCCTTTCATCCCTGCCGCAAAGAGAGCGAGCACTTCTCTGTCCTCACAGGGTGGACACCGTAATTTTGAGTGCTCTTATCCTTGCCCAGCTTTGTTGAGATCGGGGGGGGTCCTTGCTTCACTTCACTTGAACACACTACGAGAAAATGGAGTGTTTAGAATTCACCCGTGTGACTGCGTTGGACTTCATGAATTCACAGATCTTCAAAAAAAATGCCCCCCTAGCAAGTTTCCACCCCTCTTTAGTGTAACCTGACTATGTCCCATCAGCTTTGATTTTATTTTAGAGCCCCCCCCCCCCCCTCTCCCCCGGGGGGGGGGGGTGGGTTTGACGGGGGGGGGGGGGGGACCGCACGCGGGGGGCGGGGGGCGGGGTGGGTGGGGGGGGGTG
>JAVQJF010097081.1:0-17377 GCA_036023855.1 Gadopsis marmoratus | reverse complement strand
TTGGGTCTGTAGATATAGAGTTTGCTTGGACTTGCTCTATATTTACAAGTGCTATGAGATAACTTTGTTATGATATAGCGCTATATAAATAAAATTTGATTTGATTTGATTTGATTATGTTCACGTGTCAGTAACAAGCTGCTTGGTCAGATCACTTTGAATGTCACAATAATAGAATAGAATACCAAAAGTACCAAACGGTAGCCTCTGCCACACCGTAGTGGCCCCTGGTTGAGCAAACAAAACTCTAGTCTTCTTCTCAATAGGCATCCTTTTACTTTTGGATACGTCGGCACATTTCACTGCTGATATTTGTTCACATTTGCCCGAGTGAGGTGCTTTTCGGTGCTCGCCATGTTATGACTCCTCAGCCTTGTGCAATCTGCTGCTGTGTGACTGGACTGTGAATGTCGGTGGAAGCTCTGGCTTTTACTGTTGCTGCAGAGGGGGACTGCACTTAATTTCTAAACGTTTGTCTTTCTGGCCTGGCCATCGATTTTCCTCTCCGTCTGTCTTTATTACTCTGGCTCCCCTCCTGCGTATGCCCCCCCCCCACCACACCAATACAAACGTCTTAACTCTCCCCTTCCCCTGGCAGCCGTCTGATCCATATTGACTATCCATCTTAGTTTAGCTCCCTCACTGTTCCTTATTAAACCTGCAAAGGCTGCCTTGTTCCACCAGTCTGTTCTCCTTTCCACACTAATCCTTCTCTCCTAGTCGCCTCCCTCTCTTGCTTCTTCTGCCTCTGTCTTCTTTGCTGGAAGGCAACAGAGTAAGAGACAGCGAGAGAGAGCATCACAACAATTCGATTTACAATTCGGTGAGAAAGAACTCGTGACAAAAACAACATTTCGAAAAAAAGTATAAGACGTGCAAATTAATCTGTCAAGCAGTTATTTTATTCTTTTTACTGCAGGTTTTTTACATTCTATAAGGACATTGATGGACACATCTTTAATAAACTGGTTCGCTTAATGAATGAGGGTGTGGATAGCTCATAAGAGACAGAACAAGATGATAATAATAATAAAACTTTATTTATATAGCCCTTTTCATACACTGATTGTAGCTCAAAGGGGTGCTTTGCAAGACAGAGAATAAAGGAAGGAGAAGAGAAATAATATAATAATAAATAATAATATAAATAATATACAATAATATAAAAAAATCAAGCAAACAGATTAGTAACAAAGGCGATTCAAAGATTCAATAATATATGCGGAACCCAAACCATTAAGAGCCTCGTAAACAAGTAAAAGAACTTTAAAATCCTAGAGGACAAACGGGAGCCGGTGCAGGTTCACTAAAACTCTCTCTTTCTTGTTCCAATTAAAAGCCTGGCAGCAGAGGTCTGAATTAATCGTAGTATATCAATTGATCGTTTTAGAAGAATGACAGCAATCTGATCTACTTGAGATAAATGCGTGAACAAGTTTTTCGGCAGCTTGTTGGGACACCTGAGCAACACTTCTTAAATGAAAGAGGATTTGCAGGATGGAACATTCGTGTTAATATATGACACAGTTTTAGATGAAACTCATCCTAAAAGCCAAATGAAGTCTGTGACCCAAAATCCGCAAAGTTTGTTGGCTTTTTTTCTTTTTTTTGCTTCAGAACCTGTCCCAGCAATCACTCAGCAATCATCACCCCCCTGCAGACACACTCTTTAAACATTAAGCACTCCTGCCTGTTTTCACTTTCACCCCATTGTGCTTAATCTGGGTCTCCTGATTGTCAGGAGGGAAAACGAAATGTCACTCCCCCTTCATAATGGAAGTGGGACAAATGAATAGTGACATCCTGGTTTTGATTGTGTCCACTCAACATCTTGGGGGCAGTGAAGCATTTAAACATTGCCCCATACGCAACCTTTAATTTGCAAATATTACACATTGTGTGTTTTTGCTTTATCACTTGTCTCTTATAGGAGTTTAAAAGAGTTACAGGAAGAGCAGATGAGCAACAACAACATCAAAACAAACCCCAATGGCATCACGTAGCAAACGTCCATGTCAACAGACTCCGTTTTTTGTTTCATGTCTGAGGGGAATAGTGGCTGTGGTCTGAATGGTTCCGGACCAGGAGTTGATTAGGGTTTTCCACATTTGGGCCTGAGTCGCATTTAGACGTGGACATGTCAGATTATTGCGACTTTTGTCTGAAGACATTAGAGTGACTTGGTCACAGCTAATGCTCTCTGTGCTGGTGCGAACGTTTACAGAAGCTGTTAAAGACATTTTACGAGAATCTCCAGTTTGTCACAGCCTGTTCTATCTGCGAATACATCAACACAAACAACAAGAGCTCCAATTAGACTGACATCCTCTCTCCCTCTCCCCCTCTCTCTCTCTCTCTCTCAGCAATCTTGCGCCCCGCTGCCACCTGCATCAGCACTCGGCAGTGTACATGTAGCCTTGATATAATCATCTGGGAGGGACCTCGCGCCGCTTTGCATTTGTGTCTATTTAAAGCAACGATTCGCAAGCCGTTTTCATCGAACAAGGCTGCAAAGCGCTGGGCGAAAGTGAAGAAGACCTGTGGTTGAGGTAAGACAGCACCTTTATAGTTATTTTTTTAGGGCAAATATGTGAGAAATTCCAGGCTGCCGTATCTGTTATGTGTCAGTGAAGACGTTACGGGAACAGGAAGTTAAAAACATCACATCAGACAATGATAAACATGCAGCTCCTTTCTCTTTTTCATAAATCAGTTTTAATAGCATCAAATGAGAACGTCACAGCATCAGCTTGACAGATGTGCGTGTGTGTTATAGTGTGTTCAGGCTCGGCTGTGCAGGCGGGATGTGCAGAGTTTGGGCTCCAGCAGGGAGCCTGGATTTAGATTTCTCTGTCTGAGTGTTGAATATCGCTGCTTCCCGCCTGCCGAGCTTCACTTTGCTCCAGCTGGAGTGCACAGTATCATGAGACATGTTCACATCATTCGTCCCATCATCCCTCTGATGTCTGTATGGACTCTGCTACTGTAACCCCACACCCCAACACTTCCTACACCTCGACCACGTCCTGCTGCTGATTCTGTATTCACGGCAGGATTCATACCGTCGCTGTATTCATGATGCATGACTGGCTGATTTGTCCTTGAACTTTAGTTCTCTGCCGTGTGCATCTGTGCTGCCGCCGGCGAGCCCCTCCAGCATGTTTGTTCCATGTTGTGCTCGAGGAGCCTCAAAAGCAGGTTTATTTCGGGGGCCTTTGAACACAAAATAACAATGTCTGAGTTCCAGTTGGTTCTTTTTTTGGTGTGTGTGTTTGTTGTTACTGATTACAGGCCTTCACAGGGGTCCTCTAGATCAGAATCAGCAATCAGATGAATTCTGAGTGCAATGTTGAGCGGTTTTCAGCCGCAGTTCCTCTAACGGCCACTAGACAGGAGATTCAATAAAACTCGGATCATATTGCTGCGTTGACAAAACTCTCAAATTCTGTTTTGAATGACACAATCAAAAACATTTTCCCACAAGTTTCTATGGTCTCAAAAGCTTATTTTCTTTTGTTTCAGTGATTAGTTTGCAATAAAGCTTTCCTGTAATTAATTGCCATGCACATATCAGCTCAGAGCAATTCTGCAAATTTGAAGCAAGAATAAATTTTTCTCCCAGACAGGACTTAGATATTTTTTCCAAAGATCAAGGTCAGCTTTCGGCATCACTTTGACAAGGTCAGCGATGGTGTGTTTGAAGATTCATGCACTTATATGAGTCTTGAAACACCATGTAAGTAACTTGTGGAACGCTCCACAATTTACTCCTTTGCTGTAATTTACAATTGCATTGCAAGTCGCACAGTTGCATTGCGGAAACCACGCTCTCAGCAGCGTGCAAAATTCACAGGCATCTTACTCCAGAAGCTGCCTCCTACAGTCGGATACGTTGTCAGGATGGGTGAGGTGAGATGTCCTCAGATGTTTCGGCATGTTAGTTTGTTGCTCGCTCACGCCACATGTTTGCTGCTCCGGATATATTTAAGTGCTGCATGAGAAAACTTCACACCCTTTGGCACTTTCACTAGGACTCTTATTTTTTGATACTTGAAAGGGTTTCACCAGCCAAAACTCATGCAAGGCAGCACTAAATGTCTTCTTCTTATTCCCTGGTGGGGGTGGAGGTGTTGAAGAGTTTCAGCCAGCGTTCCTGTGTGCAGTGTTTCCTGGGTGGTCTCCATGCTCACTCGCTGCTTTGATTTTTGCCTGTAATATTGATTCATTGCTTTGTGTTCCTGCTAGCGACTCCATAACAGCAGAATCTGTGCGGTCTCATTTCAAAAGGGACTTTGAATCTGTTAGAGACTTAGACGAATAAGCTGGGCGTGGTTTTACATGGAACATCTGAGAAATTAAGGAGTTTAAACTTTGTCTTAATGAAGATATGCAGCCGTATAAAATGATCACGGTGGTTCAGTCGTGGTCACACATCTGCTCGAGGTCGGCCCTGTGTCAGTTAAATGTAAATGTCCTATTTAGGCTGTCGTCCTTCCTGGGAGTCTCCAAGGAGGCCAGAAGCGCCTCTAGATGTTCTGGATGTATGCACGAAAACTCTCGAGATCCCCTGCTGTGTTACAGCTGATGCCTTCCATGTGGACTTTTGGTGCCCTGCAGATTTGGCAAAAGCTTGTAAAAAGAAAAACACCAGCAAAATCTGACCCAGTGTCAGTGCTGATGGGGATTGTACATTCAGGAGCACTCTGCTTGTTGAAATGCAGGATGTGGGTTGAAGCAGGAAAGCGGCCACTCCGCTGAGATGCCCTGGAGCAAGGCCTCAAATCCGCACTTGCTCCGGATCTCTCAGCTCCGAGGGACCCGCCTTGTGCATTTCAAAGCATGGAACGGCGCTAAGTGCTTGTGATTAAGACGTCGCACCGGCAGGAAGAAAGTTGGATGGATGAAACATGCCGAGACGCTGCGCTAATGACTCACAAGTCTGTCATCTCTCCCGTGAATGTTCATTCCTCGTGCACTGACTGTGCGACCGTGCATGTCATCCAGAACATAAACGTGTTTGCGTCCATCGTGTAGGACATCTGGCGCTCCTCTGCACGCCGATGGAATCCACACACACACTTTTTGTTGGGTTTTTTTGTTGTTGTTTTAAATCTCAGCATTAATCCTCTCAGCTGTTACATCCATCCCTCTACTCCACCAACACACACACACACACACACACACGCACGCTCGCCAGCTCCACCATAGACTTTGGATTTCACTGTTGCCATGGCAATGGAATAGAGCACGCTCTCTCGCGTCGCCTGTTCTTTTCTATTGCTTTATATCTCTCTCTGCCTCTGTGGAGGCAAACCAGCTTCTCTTGTTTGACAGGGGGCTGGTTTTTTTGTTTCTGTCGGCATCAGGTTCTGGATGTTTGTTTGTTTGTTTGTTTTTTAAATGACATATCATCATCATCATCATCATCATCATATAGAAAACATGTGTGCGTGGGGTTTCCCCTGGTTTCAAGACTCACGTCACGTTTGTTAATTGAATCCATCCTTTCCACCTCATCTCTTTCCTCACTCTCCCTCATCTTCTCCTTGTCTTTTGCTTCTCTCCCTCTCTTTTTGTCTTGCTGTCTTTCCTCTCACTCTCTCCCTCTCTCATCTGCTCTTTACCCCCCCCCTTCTTCCTCCTCTCAGTAGCTAAGATGACTGCCATGACAATTCAATGAGAGGAGAGGACGCCAAGTGAAGCATCCCCCGCTCGCTGAAAAAGGAGAGAAGGTGCGCTCAAGGTAAAAAGAGAGGAGAAGGAGGAGAAGAAGAGGAGGCAGAAGAAGAGGAAGAAAGAAGGGATAGGAAGAGAGGGAGAGGTAGCGGAACGAGGAAAGGGGAAGGGGAGAGACAGCGAAGGATAAACGGTGGATGGAGGCGGCTCGGACCGGGGCTACGGAGCGCTCTTCACCGACGAAGAAGAAGAACAGCAGCAGCAGCAGCAGCGGGGGGGAGAGGAGATGGAGGCGAAAGGCAGAAACATGCCCCCAGGTAACACACACGCACACACACACACACACACACACACACACACACACACACACACACAGGCAGACGTGCATGCACAAGATTCCACGTGCACATGTGGATTCTTGTGCACACACATGACGCATTCAGGTACATACACGCATGTATAGACGTTCAAGCTCACAAACAAGTGGACAAATGCAATCGTGCAGGAAGCAACACACACACACACACACACACACAGTCACACACAGTCACACACTGGAGTGCAGATGCGTGCAGAGGTCTGGATGCATGGAGGCAAAGTGGTTTTGATTCATCTGCGCTGGCGTTTGTGTAACCAAGCTAAACGTCCGATTGAAAAAAACACAATGGTTTATGAATGTGTGGTTTAATTGCTAACGGCTATTTCTAATACTGAAATTATCTGCGTGACATCTCACTCAGTTATTCATTATATTGTCAAGATTTGTTTGTGTTTTTCTTAAAGAGGCCATGGTTGATCAGATCTCACGCATTTATTTAAGGCTGACCAATCAGGCTCAAGTGAAGTGTTGTCACCCCTTTTAGTGAGTTTTGTTTTTATATGAAAGAGGCGAAAACATTTGCTCTAAATCGACACCACTGCAACCTGAAGCATATTTACTTTTTTCTTACCGTGCACGCATAAACCTGCCATTTAACTGACTTGGGTTTAATATATTTTATTATATTTGATGCATTTCATTAGTGGAAACCATTCCCCACATCCATCTATGGCCATCCTCAAAAAAAAAGCTTAACAAAAACTAGGCATGTCAATGTCCAAAGCGTCTGAAACAAACTTGAATTAAACATTTCTGGAAACAAAATAGTGAGAAGACCGCATTGTCTACTTGTAGGGCTGCGCCTAATGAGAAGCGTTTGAATGTCCAGCAGAAATGTAACCAATCCAGCGTGAACATGGAGGAATCCGGCGGCCGCCTGGTCGCCAGGCTGATGGGCTGGTTTTTATGCTTAACGTTCGCATGAAAAAGTTTTATTTTTGAAGGATGTGACACACTTTCATTTAGTGTGTCTAAGGACAGAGGGTGTCGTATGCTGTTCGGGCTGAAAAGACTGAATTACAACACGAATTCAATCAATACGATTAAAAAAAGAAAACACATTATCAGCAAAGAATACAACTATTCACTTTTACTCAAGTACTGTGGTAATTTTGAGGTTCTTTACTTGCGTATTTCCATTTTCTGCTACTTTATACTTCTACTCACTTCATTTGCGATGCTGAACTCGTTTTTTTGTCTGACAGGTTTAGTCACGATTTGCAGATTCCACTTAATCCAAAATATAATTAGCAAATAACGCGTGATGTGTTATTAATGATTAAGCCACCCTGCAGTATTTAAAATGAACCTTCAACAGCTGCAACATTAACGTGACACTTGCACATTAATGCATCAATCATTAATATTCATTGATAAAATATATATTTGATATATATCTGACAAGGAAAAGTACTCTCTGTGGTGAGTACTTTTAGTCTTGGTACGTTGAGTATATGTTGATGCTAATATTTATTTATGAACGCAGTACTTCTACACGATGTTGCTACCTTTACTTAAGTAAAAGACCTGAGTAGTTGTTTCCACCTGATGCACTGATGTCTTCCTGCAGTCTTTTTGGGACTTACCTTATGCATATTCCAGCAGGAAGGTCAGTGTCAGGGTCAGAATACCAGTGGTCTCCGTTATTTTGTGATTGGTGTTGCCATGGAAACACCCCTCAGGCCTGGCCGAATTAGCCAAATGGCTTAAAAGCCCACACTGGGGTTGATGTTCTCTGTGCGATCGGTTGCTTACATTAACCTCCCGTTGTCGTCCAGGGTTTCTAGGATGCTAAATGAGTCTTCTCACCGCCGTTTGTCCACCATCTTATCCAAATGGCTGAAATCCTATTGAGGAACTAAATGGTTAAGTGGATGATGCAGACCCCCCCCCTCACCACCACCACCTCCCTTCAAACGCTCCTTGGACGTTTCATTTATGTTTCCTGAAGCACAACAGATGTGTTGCATCTCAATTTTCCTCATGTCGCCGCTCTAACTGTCTCACCCCCTCCCCTCCCCTCCTCTCCTCTTTCCTCTCCACTCGTCTTTTCTCATCTCATCACCATCCACTCCTGGCTTCCTTTCTTT
This sequence comes from Gadopsis marmoratus, assembly GCA_036023855.1. Lineage (NCBI taxonomy): Eukaryota > Metazoa > Chordata > Actinopteri > Centrarchiformes > Percichthyidae > Gadopsis > Gadopsis marmoratus. Next base: position 9,232 of record JAVQJF010097081.1, on the reverse strand, counting down.
TTTAATCAATGTGCACGTTAACCTCTGCGGCCAGCGCCCTAGACATACGATTTCTCTTTCATACCTGCAAACTCTTAAAGTGAGTCTTGCAGCTGAAATGCAGGTCAGAACTCAAATGTGCCTCGAATCCACTGATGACATAATGCATCTTCTAAGTATATTTAAATTTTCAGTCTACCTTTCACCCGCCGTGATATCTGGATTTTTATATTTTGGTTGAGGTAGTGGGGGTCGGCATTTTGCAGGCCGCCTGCTGCCAACGTTCCTTTCCTGCTTCAGGCTTTTTTAAATGCTTTTTATTATTAAAAACCACTCCGGTGTGCTCGCCCAGAATGCAATGGATAGACGGCAGCAGTCACCCACAGTAGCCCATCAGGGACAGTAGTTCTATTAATGCAGGCGTATTTGACAGTTCAATGCGTGAAAACGAAATGTTTTTTTTCAGCATCTCATTTTTAAGAGTTTGAACCAGAGTTTTACCCTGTGCACTGGAGACAAGACTTTGGTGTCTGTGTTCTCGCCAGACATCAGCTTCCTCCCTCGCCCAGCGATGGTGTGGTGTGAGCGGGGCATCCAGGTGCTGCTGACCACCATGGGCGCGTTCGCTGCCTTCGCCCTGATGACGGTGGCCATCGGTACAGACTACTGGCTATACGCCCGCGCCTTCATCTGCAACAGCACAGCCAACTCGTCCCAGGAGGACTCCAACAACAAGGACAAGAAAGACCCTGGGGCGCTCACCCACTCCGGACTCTGGAGGATCTGCTGCCTGGAAGGTGCGGCCGGTTGTACATGCGCATGTGTGTTCGTGCATTCATGTGTGTGTTCGAGGCCGTGGGAACCTTTTGTGTGCTTTGGGGGTTGAGTGTGTGTTTGCTCGTGTGCTGCTCGCTGGAGGGTCTCATCACTGTAACAGAACAGGCATAAATTACTCTCGCACACACACACACACACTACCAGTATGATATATTGCTCTACGCTTGGTTATTTGCCTGTTTTGTTCATCCTCTCTTTAACCTTTCAGAACCATTATGAGGTCAGTTACAAGAGTGACGTCTCATAATTGGTGAGGTGGAATCAGTTGCCGCTGCCTCAAACTAGCAACTGGCTTGACTTTGGTTAATGTTGGGGAAAGATCGCGGCTTCGGTTAACTGTTAATAAATACATTCTGTCTCAAGTCACTGCAGACTTTTTCCACGATCCTTCCCTGACCTTCAACCAAGTGCCTGAACGTGATCATAAAAATGTTTACTGTAGTTGTGGATATTGTATGGCAAGATTGGATATTCGGGTGGAAAACATATGCTTACTACATTATGTGTTGATGAATTGACTTGCCTTATAATATGTGTCAAAATGCTAAACATCCCCTCTGCATTTAGCTACAGGCCAGCTACAACTCTTTCTGACTACATGAGCAGCTCACTGTCTGAAAGCACCTTAAAACCTACAGTAATGATATACACAGTCCATATATCTGTACATGTAGCTATACAGTACATATACTACATGGCACGCTATTTTGGCACATCTTGGCATTGTTGTGCGACGAGGCTTTCCACATGTATAGACTTGCAGCTTTGCCTAATTTTTCCCTGCCGCACTTTGCTTTCACGCACAGGCACAAACATCATATATGCACTCCTATTATGCATTCAACATAAAGCCCCAGAGCTCACGTATGAGTGGTGACTCATCCGGTGACTGATTAGGTTTGAAGTTTTCCTGAGTTGCTGCAGCTGACAGGCAGGTTTAACACGACACAAACACATACACAGAAGAAACACTCCAGGGCGCAGCTATGCGTCGGAAAGGTTCCGTGTTTCAGTTAAAGGTGAGATAAATGGCCGGTAAATGACCACGTTCACTTTGAGGCATCAAGAGATCTACGTCCGCTGTGTCCAATCAGATCTGACGAGGAAGGACATTTTGTTGTCTTTCTGGCGTAAAATGTTTCATCCAGGATGAGTTCAGAAAGTCTAATATGTCGTTTCTGTTGGCTTTTTCATGTGGAAAGACCTTCTGGTGTTGAGACTGAGAGATTCACCTGCAGTGACATGAACTACCAGGCTGCCATATCTTTGTCTTGCCAGATGTGGCAAAGCAGTGGCTCTTTGTTGTTGCCTGGCAGCTTTTTTAGAAATCATCCAAAGTGTTGGACAGATTCTCTGCCCGTCCATTTCTAATCCCTCTTGAAGCCAGTTCCCGGTGCTGGTAGAGTAATAATTGTGACTATGTTTGGTTGTTTGTTCGCGTGTCTGCCTGAAAGTGTCCTTTTCACATTCTTTTTAATGTGTTTGTCTCCCTCCCTTTTGTTTTGTCGCAAGAAAAACATTTCCTCTGCATTCTCCTCTTGATGCCTACTTTGTCCCATGAGACGCCCAAATAGCTTTCGAGGTGAACAAATATTCCCTCTTCTAAGAAATGCAGGCGTACAGATGCGGTTTCTGTACAGATTCAATTTAAAACTTTTTTTTGTTGCCTATTTTTGTTAGTTCAGACTGAAGCATCACGAACACATTCATGGTTCCCGGATGGTGACTCCTAAACTCCTAAACCCACGAGGGCTCAACATTTGGGGCTTTGAGAGAAACGTCTCCAAAGCTATTGTATGGGTTGCCAGGAAATTCGGAACAGATGTCCCAACATCCCTCTTCTGTCACCGTCATCCTTTTCGTCTCACCATTCTTTAATTGTCCTTTCCATAATTGTTGGTTGTTCCCATCATTGGCTTCGCACATTTTAGCTCTCGTCTCCCTCTTTCTTTTTATTTCATTTCTGCAATTCTGTCCTTTTTTCCCCGCTCTTCCTCCCCCTCTCCCACTCTTCCTCTCTGTCCTTTTTCAGGCCTGAAGCGAGGTGTGTGTTCCCAGATCAATCATTTCCCAGACGACGCGGACTACGACCAAGACGCTGCAGAGTATCTGCTGCGTGAGTGACACACACACACACACACAACAGAAACACAACACACATACACACACTACAGTCTCCATCACACACGGATACAGAAAGGACAGAAGGGGATGGTGGGCGGATATCAATGTACGGATGTCAGATTCAAGCAAAGCGTTCCTGGAGGTGTGTGTAAAATGTGTGCGTGTGTGTGTGTGTGTGTGTGTGTTTAAATGCCCAGGTGCATGGGGCTTGGGAGTCTGGGGGTGTACAGAAAGCTTTTTTCACAGATGGATTGAAAGAACAGTCTTCACTAATGGATTTCAGGTTTCACATCCTGCCTCCATTGTGAAAGCAAATTCCGTCCGTACGGCCTTGAACCTCTTGGTATGCGAGTTCCCTCCGTACATTATATAAAGATCTATTTCTGTGAAAGAGGCTTGTGATGCTATCTTAGATTCGTGTGTCTGCTTCGCTGTGCAATCTTGACAGAGCAAGAACGCTTTTACCTCTCCAAAGGCTGCACGATCCTTCCTGTTTGGTTTCTTTAATAGAACATGTTTAGAATTTAGAGTGATAGACAATTATGGGATACATGCTCAATTAAATGGTTTTTTTTGAGGAACAATTGTGTTAAGGAATCTTAAAGCTTCTTCCAGTGGTCCCTGACCTGACTTACACGTTTTTGAGATGCAGCTCACAATTAATTTTCATTAAAGCTTAACGTGCCACTTAAATGTCAAACGCATTTCTCAGAGCCAAAGATGATGTGTCGTCCAAACAAAAGCCCAAAACCCAAAGATATTCAATTTGTATGACAAGAGTTGCAATAGTCATTTTATCATGTCTAAATAACTTATAATCAATAAACAAAATGATTGCAGATTATTCTTCTGCTGATCGACTAATCTCTTAATTGGCTGATCATGTCAGCTCTACTTCTAACAAACAGAATAGGACTAAACGTTCAGCCTAATTGGAGGTCATTATCAGTATCATTATCACCCCAAAGTGCAGAATATCCACCCCAAACCCCCCCCCACAGCTTCATTATTCAGATAATCATTCAGCTGTGCTGAAGAGGTGAACAACACCCTCAAAATCCCAAATTTGCAACCATTGTTTGACATGTCAGACAGAAGCTTCTCTGAATATATGCTGATCGCAGCATCATCTTTTCCCTTCAGAGGCAAACAAACTACCGCTGCTTTGAAAAGTCACCTTCAAAAGTTGAAGGCTCTGCTATTCCACATGTCCCTGCCAGAGACGGTTATTCGGCGTTTTAATCTCCTGTAATGTCTGCTTCTGTTGTCACTGTTATCACTGCTTCTAGGTTTGAGGTGCCTGCAGGGGAACATACAGTAGAGGGGTTTTAGGTGATGTGATGCTACCTGCTGCAGCCACACTGAAGCTCCTGAACTGTATCTCGAGTCAACGCATAGTTTCTGATCATTTTTGATAATGAAACATTAATTTTGTTGCTAGCAGACATAACCGATTTCATGCTTCGTATCCGCTGCCACAGTCAGTAGGGCAGATGAACCCGGCAGCTTTTCAAGCTACTGTCCAGAGCCTCTTGTTGAGCGGGAAGGACGAGCGAACATCAGACTGTCGTGCACTTGCGTCACCTCCAACCTATTTAAACTATGGATTATGAGATAACTCTGTTTCTCTGGCAGTAACTGTGACAGTCAAAATCACTCGCTATATTAAATCTCCGATATTAAAAATCCCAGTGCAGGGCCTGCAAATCATGAAAACGAAATGATTAAAACGTAAATAAATTACGGTTGTTGTGAGTCCATAACTTTGACACTCGCTCATTTGCAGGGGGAGCAATCACTACGGCGCCAAAAATAAATAAAAATCCCAGACTTTTGAAGAGTTGTCAGAGATGCCGGGACGTTCTGACTTTCATTTCTATTAGACCCTCCTTGCCTGATAAACCGCCATATCTTTAAAACTTTAACACTCTTTAAAATCCAATTTGTCGAACGCAGGCCTGAAGAGAGATATACTCTCTGAAGCTCCTCCAGGGCCACAGAGGACGTTATGTACTAAATATTATGTAGTAAACATATATAAATAGATAGCTGCTGATCCAGAGCCAAGTTGTAGTGTCAGCTATAGCGCCTCTTGGTAACACTTTTTCTCCCAGCAGTGTCACAAGACTTAACTTTGCACCTTCAAAAAACCCTCACTTATTGTACTACATTAGAAAAGTGCAGACTTAGTCACAACGATGACATTTCAGACAACACAAGATGATGCATTTCTGTCGGCGTCCTCGTCTCGCAGGTGTGGTGCGAGCGTCCAGCATCTTCCCCATCCTCAGCGCCATACTGCTCCTGCTGGGCGGAGTGTGCGTTGCTTCAAGCGGCTTCTACAAGAGCAAGAGAAACATCATTCTCGGCGGAGGGATTCTCTTTGTGGCTGCAGGTAAGACTGCAGCTTTGACGCAGTTTTGGCAGATACTTCTCTCATAGTTTTCCGGGTGTCTTGTGGGTATTATTTGCGTCAGTATTTTAGCTCTGGTTGGAAATAATGTCTGCTGGCTTTGCTACCCTTTGTTGCATGCCTTTTGTCCTTCTAATCTATCTTATTCCAATCCAAACTGAAATGAAACTGCCGTTTCAGTCAAACACAGGCATAATGAGAAGTTCTTCTGTTTAATATGCAGATTGACTTTCATATCGCGCCCGCCTCTCCTCTGTATAATTGAAAGGAAACAGCTGCAGTATCCCTGCCAGGAAAACAATTTAATGAAGCTGCAGGTTAATTTGTCTCGGAGGAGCACTTACGGTAGAAGTCTTGTATATTTCTTCAGGCCTCAGCAACATCATCGGAGTGATCGTGTACATCTCAGCAGCACTGAGCGACATCTCCCCCAAGAAAGATGAGGACAAGAAGTGGCACTACTCCTACGGCTGGTCCTTCTACTTTGGCGGCCTGTCCTTCATCCTGGCCGAGATGGTGGGCGTCCTCGCTGTCAACATCTACATTGAGAAGAACAAGGAGCTGCGTTGCCGCTCTCGCACCGACCTCTTCAAGAGCACCACGCACGCCATGCTGCGACTGCCCAGCTACCGCTTCAGACGGCGCTCTCGTTCCAGCTCGCGCTCCACCGACCCGCCACACTCACAGGAGACCTCGCCCATTGGCGCCTCCAAGACCTTCAGCCTGCCACCCTCTGCCCCACCCTTCTCTGTGGCCACTCTGCCCAACCCGCACCACACTAGCAGCGGTGGAAGTGGAGGCGGCGGCGGTGGCGACATCTCCATGTACACCCTGGGCAGGGACTCCAAGCTGGGCAGCCTGGGAGGCGGCGCCCCACCTCTCTACGGCACGGTGGACCGCGCCACGCTGTACCAGCTCCACAACTACTTCCCAAAAGATTCCAGCGGCAGTGGCAGTGGCAGTGGCGGCGGTGGAGGAGGAGGAGGAGGAGGAGGAACGGTGATAAGCAGCGGCACTCTCCCATCTCACTCCAAATCCAACTTGGCGGCGGCAGCAGCTGTAGCCCAGAATTCGGCACCGCTGAATACCTCCACATCAGCCACCACACCAGCCCAGTCAGCTCCGATATCTACAGCCACCATGGAGAGGGACAGGGGCAACATGGGAACCCTGGACCGACTGACGGCCAAAAGGGACAGGGATAGCAACTCAGATACACTTAACAGGAAAACTACACCAGTTTAAAACTACACCCCAGAGAGGAGGGAGATAGGGCGTCGACATAAAAGAGAACTCAGATATCTGAGTTGAGAGAGAGGAAGAGCAGGGCTGAAAATGTGTGGGTGACACCTCGACGGTAAATGCGTCTGTCCTTGAGCCTGGGGTATCTAGCTGCCATAATTACTTACCAATATCATAAACAGTCATAAAACACCTGCTATGATGTGCAAACCCATGACAACTGCCTTAAAATGGTCATGACTTTAGCTTCAAAACCTTCTTTGTAGGTAAATGATACAGCAGTGGTGCGGTGGAGGCTTCAGCTCAAGGGATGTTTCTTTTTTACTTTCAATTTCAGCATGCACACACAACTGGGAGCGTCCCAGTATAACCAGTCTCCCGGTGCAGCAGTTGGGGGTTAAGTGCCTTGCTGAGGAGGCAGGGGAGCTCAGTAGTTATTTACTCTTCCACTCTACGTGTTGTCAGCTGCTATGGGGATTTAAACTGCCTATTGAGCTTTGATTTTGTGATCTGGAAAGTCACAAGACCACCTGGGTTAAAACTGAACTGAGTCTGGTTGAACTCGAGGCGTCATTTCACCAGCAAACCACCAAGCCATCGCTTTTCTGGTAGAACACGTTTCAACGTCACAAATGGTAAAAGTAAAACAAGGGGGCCAGATGGTATAAGCCACAATTCTCTGCTACATTTCAGAGAGCCACAGACGGGTACATTCAGCCAAGTAACAAGCTGCTCATTGATGAGTTGATTCAACTCAAGGTCAACCGTAGCTACTTAACCTCTGGTCCTGCGAGATTGACCTCAGCCATATCTAACCCACCGACACACACACACACACACACACACAGGAAGAGGCTGCCACACTGTGAGCCTAGTTATTTTTCATTGCGTGTCAAAGTTAATTACAGTGACAGATGGGCATTCTCCACACTCCTAGAGAACGACACAGCCATAGACTTTAAGCGTCGCCCTGTACGCCTCCGTTACACCACTTGCCAGTTGTCACAGTTTGGTTAAAACACTGCCACAAATGTCCATCCGAAAACGAGCTATTTCATCTGACGTTAAATTCCCAGAGTCTTTTGTTCAAATGTGTGAAATGCATGCTGAATTCCGGCCAAACGGAAGTAGACTGCTCTTCTTGCTTCAAGATCATTTCACTTGTTCCTTGTTCCCTAAACAACAGGAACGGCATTGCCAAAAATGTTCAGCATTTCGATATGCAAGCAGACTATTGAGCATTAACTAGTTCCTATCCAACCCTATAGCCAGACAAGAATGTCGATATTGGACAGATCGTGCAGTTCTTGTAACTTGACGCAAACTCCGCCACGATCTCCAAAATTCGCTGTGAAGCCTCAGAAATTGCACCAATCTCCATTTGTAAGCAGGTAAAGGCTCCAATAATTGAGCTGTCTGGGCAAAATAATGCTTTAAATCTCAGAAATGACAGTAGCTTTCCAAGGAGCTACTGGTATCGATCAACGGCACTTTCAACACCTTGCTCATGAATTGTGGTAATTTTGCATCATCGGACAGAAGAGACGTTGCTAAATGCACCTTCAAAGTCGATGAAAAGTACTTGTAAAGATGGACTTCCATGCGCTCTGTGTGATGTTTAATTTGCCCAAACTGATTCCAGGGCTTGTATGACTGTTTATGATGATGATTTGATACCAAAGGCGACAAGGCAGCCGCTCCGTTGAGTGTTCCTGCAAATTGCTGTGACCACACAAGCAACAGGGCGGGTGGGGGTCGAGTCAGTTCACACTGACGGGGTTTAGCTAGGTAAATATTCAAATCATGTGTTTCTCCAATATGAGATATCAGCCATCTTGTCAAACCAAGTTCCTCACTTATCCTTAAAATTGAAGCACATTATTTATTATTAAAGAAGTTATACATTATTTTAATAGAGTTTCTAAAGAACCAATCAGATTTCGAGCGCAGTATATTTTTGAACGGGGGGGGGAGGCAAAATTTACGAAATGGATGTACTGCGTAATATTTTGGACTTTTTACCCTTTCGCGTGTCCTAAATCTGACTGTCGGCCTGAACTGCGAATGCACTCCTGGATCAGCTGCGCTTGCAGTTCCCCTTCCCTCCATGTCTCTTTTAGCTATAACTGTATACTATTTCACAAACTAGAATAATAAATGTATTATTGAGTATATTATCGGTCCGTTCACTTCAACAAAAAGCACATAATGTCTGTAAGTGGTAATCTTTGGGTTGTCTTTTCATTCTGAGTGATTGATCATCTCTAGGTTACATGAGATTGTAACTCCTTGACTACTAATATCATGTTGCTGGTGTTTCTATGATCGTAATGGTTATCGCAGGGTATTTATTTATACGTTTTCAATTGTTGTTTTTTTTATATTCCTTTTTTCGATGACTTTTACAGTTTTTCTTCCTCTTGCTCATGTACACTAAAGTCAGTGGTGTCACGTGGAAGGCATGTGCACAAAAGTGAGAGCGTGATGACGTGTAAATTCCCTTTCACTGTCGTTATTTCGTTGCATTTGTTTGTACGGAGGGGGGGGGGGGGGGGTGCCCGCAGTTTTACTTTAACACCCTGCTTCCCCCCAAAACACAAGTTCACCCCCGCCCCCCTCCACAAAAACCACCCCTAG
>JAVQJF010097074.1:0-18668 GCA_036023855.1 Gadopsis marmoratus | reverse complement strand
AAACAAAATACGGTAATTGAAAAATGAATCAGAAGAGGAGGAAAGTGAGAGGCCATCCTTTAGGCAAACTGTCAAATGTATTCTATTCAGCTACATTATTCTGTGCGGTAACAAGGCTACAGGTGTTGGTGGTTAGAGAAGGACACATAAACCTGCCTACTCTTCTTACACATGTCACATATTCTCACTACAGAGGATTCACTGAATGAAAATAATAAAAGGGATCATACTTTCATGAGAAAAGGTATATAATGCTTTGCAAATGTGGTGCATCTCTTAAACAACTCAATTTACAAAATAAAAGACCTACATGTTTGTTTTTCATCCAAAAATCAAAGCTGTCTATCAATTCATGTGATACTTGTGATACATGCGATCCTGTCAAATAAAAGCTGTGACCATAAAAATGACGAAAACCTCATTACAGCCCAATCAGAACCTTTTTTTCCCCCAACCCTGTCCACCCACCTCATTGTGCTCCAGGCAGCTGATCATGAGCTCAGTGAGGATGACCACTCCGGTGCGACCCACCCCGGCACTACAGTGCACCACCACAGGTGGGTTGAGGCTCTTTGAGGTGTCCAGCATGGAGTTAGTGTGTCTCCTTACAGACTGGATCTCCTCTAGGTAGGCTTCAGGACAGGAGAAGGACACAAAGGTAAGATGTGGGAATTGTGTCAGGCAGGCTGATGAGAGAATTTGTTGAATCTGCTTTTGTTGCTCACTTGTTCTATAATATAGTATCTTTTCAGAGTGTGTGGGCACGGATAGTTGGATGCATAATGATAAAAATACCTTATTCATGTCTGTCCGATAAATATGAACCAAGAGCCAGGAGACAGTTAGCTTAGCTTAGCTAAAAAGACTGAACGCAGGAGAAACTGCTAGCCTTAATACCATTTTTACTTTGTTTTTGTATGGAACAACTAAGGGAAAAAAAGTGAATTGTTTCCCTTTAGAGGTGCTGGAAGGTGTTTACCATTGGAGAATCAGACTAGCTTTCCCCCCCCACTCCCGGTCTTTATGCTAGGCTAAGCTAACTTTCTGCTGGCTCTAGCGTCATACTTACCATACAGACATGAGAGTGCTATTGACCTTCTTGTCTAACTTGTCTAAGCATATTTCACAAATTGTCAAACTATTCCTTTAATTAGATGTTACATTTCATTATTTAATGGTATAATGAATGTTTCAGCACTTCCTGTTATGTCTTGAAATTCACAGACTGATGATGATGATAATGATGACGACACAATGCCACTCACAGAGGAATCCCTGGACATATTCGGGACAGCCCTGCTCAGGCCAGTCTGTGTACTGCAGGTGCCAGACCGTCCTCTCCTGACCAGACAGCAGGTGTTTGACCTTTAACCCCGTGGTGGCGTAGCAGCCGGAGTCGGTGCGGAATTTGGTCGTCACCTTGAACTTGCCGTGAGTGGCCGAGTTGTGCTTGGAGCCCAGTTTGGGCCAGTAGCGATGACTCTTGGATCTGCCACCCTCCTGGATGGAAGAGAGGGTGAAGATCGGGGGATAAGGATAGATTGGTGATTGGATGGAAGAAAGAAAAAAGAGACGAACGGGATGAGGGAATATATATGTACACGAAGAGCTGAGACTTGCACACAAACACAAAGACACAGTAACACACAGACACACACTCACTGTCATCCTGTTTCTCTCACACAGACAGATGCCAGCTGTCGGCAGCTGAAAAATATCCACATCTGCGTGTGCCATGTGTGTGCATATGTGTGCGTGTACCTCCTCGGCAGTAACCATGGCGATGACGTTGACCCCCTGCTCCCAGACCATCTGCCAGAAGTCTGCACAGGTATTGGCCAGTGGGCCCTGGGTGGCAATGTAGTGCCACTCCTCCCCTCTGATCATCACCTGGGAAAACACACACACACACACACACACACACACACACACACACACAGAAAGAATCAATTAGATCACAAGAAGATTGCAGTGACTGCATTGCAAACAGCAGCCTACACATGGGTAAACAAACAAACAAATTTGCTTACTAATTACACATTTAAATGACATAAAAACTCACACGAAAGCCAGAATTTACAGGCAACAATTTACTTTAGAATATATTAAATATTAACAGCTAATTTACGCCCACTGACAATAATCTAATGCACCACTGGAGGGCAGAATAAACATCATTTTCATCCACAGTTCCAGCTTATTAGCTCATTTATAAAACTATCAACCCTTCTTCTTTAGCCTTCTTTTGCCTTCCCTCATTAATAATCATAAGGCATCATACGGCACTGAAAAAACTCCCATCTTCCAAAACACTCCAGCCACATAGACTTCAGAGAGCCGTTACACAGTGAGCATGTCCCAGCTAATTCCTCAGGCCGCCTTGTGACTATAAACATGGTATTATGGGAAGGATAGGGAATAAACGGGGCCTTTTGTTCTGTGGCAGCTACCTTAAATAACGGGGGAAAGTAAGAGGGTTACACCGTGATAGGCAGCGATTCAGTGCTGCTTTGGCACTCGTGTACTGGACGACACTTTCATACACTTTCATACACACGAAATGCAAACTCTTGCATACACACAAGCCTGAGGACACACACTGTTTGCAGTTAAGTATGAATAGAGGGCTAGTGAGAGCAGCTCAGGTTGACTTAAGAGGGTTTGGAGTTTGGACCACATTCTTTGGGAATTCCACAAGCTCTGTGAGCTTAAAAGGCCCAAACAGCCTTCAACAGCTGCCTTTCATCCTTCCCTACGAGGCCTTCGCTTCTTAGGAATGACCACAACAAAGACCGGCAGAGAGCTGAAAGTATCACATTTATGCCCTGTGTTTTAATTGATGTTGTATGATGTGGGATGAGACTGTGATCCATAGACATAAACTTGAATCTTATAAAACACTTTGTGAAACATTCTATTCTTTAATTTGACTGTTTAATCAGTCAGTATAATTATTTTCATTTATATTAGTTCACTCTGAAACCTGGCAGATGATTAAGTCTGATTTTATACCCAGGCTGTCATGCTGACAGTAAACATCCAACATTGTCTGATGCTATCTACCTATTTTCTTAGCATTTTAGATTAGCTCATAACACGCATGAAGCACATGACTGAAACGTTACTCAAGCTTCCGCTCGCCGAAGAGACGGAGAAATGCAGCAGCACATTGCTTGTGTGTAAATGTCATATTTCCAACATGTTTTCTATATTGTCTTCCCACCGTTTGAGGTTTGGACCGGCGCTGGTTTAATTACATTATCTTCTTGCGCTCTCTTCTTCTGCAATGGTTTAATGGCATCCGACTAGAGAATTAACTCCACCAACTGTTTATCTCAATGAACCAACTAATATTCACATAACCATAGCGGATGGAAACACTCATTCATTTAGAAACCTGGCTAATGAATATTGTCGCCCTCCAATGGAAGCCACGTATCTCCAATTTCACTGATTTAGAATTACTGAGATAAATGGCGGTGTTCCTTTATGGATTTAGCTCTTTGACCTAAATAATGTAAAAACCAATAGGATGTCCTGAGAAGTGTATTATAATGTTCTTAGCTTCTGAAAAGTTGACATTTTGGAGATACATGGTTTTCAGATGATATAACATGCAAAAAGACCTCCCAATTTTCATGAGTAAACACAGTAAAATTCTGGATTATTGAAAGGTGCGTGCTGTAATCATCTCTAAAATTCTCTTTTACACTTTTTGACATTTTAGGCTTGACCCGTCGAGCGCACCTTGATATGTGAGGCATTGATGTAGCCCGTGTTGTTCTCCTTGTTTGGTACAAGCTCGACCCGATTCTCTTCGTACGGAACGACGTCACGGAAACGGTTGCGCTCTGTGTTTTCGGGCAGAGTTGCTGTGGTGAGAACACAGTCTGCCCTCTTCTTGGGAACCTGCTCATACTCAGTGAAGACCCGCTCCTCTTCCAGCTTCAACTCCAAGGTCTTACACTGGAGAGACGGAGAGAAAAAGAAAGGGGGGTGTTAGTCATTGAATTCCAAGTAACACATCATTCAGAAGTTTCTCTTTCAGTCCCCAAGGGGCTTTTATTCGTTTACATTCCACCGTACCCAAAAGACCATTCAGACCAGGAGAATCCAGAAATCTCATTGTAATATGCCTCCACATTTCTAAACTCTCGTTATCACCCACAGCTGAATACTATCTTCAATATCAAAAAAAACTCAAAGTATGCACAATGCATCAACACAGATGTATGCAGTGGTGCTATTCATCCTGGTGGCGGAGGTGGGGGGGTTCGTGTTTATTAGGCCAGTCATGTTTGAGAGGGTCGCATCTCTGTCTCTCTCTCTCTTTCACTCTGGCTCGCTCGCCGTCGGGTCACATTCTTAACATACCAACAAGCCTAGAGGCGATAAGCACCACCATGCCACGCGTTCCACAGCCCACTTAGGGCTTGCCCCCGTTAGCTTAGCAACAGTCGGGACAAATGTTGAGTTTCACACCTCCACACTCAAAATAGGGAACCAGCAGACAGTATTTGGGATAATGGAATATATGTTGCAGGTTAGAGGGTCCAATATTAATCCTCCAATCATATAAATTTAATTTGTTAAAATAAAATTTGGCCTTGGAGGTTTAATTCTCTAACTGAATGAAGAAACTCTTAATCCAGTATAGCAGCAGTTGTATGTGGTGTGATTATATTGTCACTCTGAAATTGTTTGTTTCCATACTTTTTGAGCAATTGTGAATAAAGAAAAAAAAAATGAAGCTCTAAAAAGTTTCTTTGAATCTAGTGTAAATGTCTAATTTTCACACCATAATGTGGCCCAGGAGATTTGGGCAGAGTAAGATCTAATATACTAGTAGCAACAAAAAAAAACATTTAAAAATAAGAGACATATAACTTTTTAAAAATAAGAGACATATAACTTTTAAAAACTCAAGCAACGCCACATGTATGTTATACAGCAGGAGAGAATGACCTTACCCGTTCGTCGGTTGCACTCTTGGCACCTTCTTCTGCAGGACTCTCGGGGACAGGCATTCGGGCCACGTAGAGGCCGTTGAGGGCGGCCATCATCAGCGGCCTCTTCATGGAGTCCACGGACATCTTCTGTCTTTCCAGCGTCTTCAAGAGAGAGGAAAATCCCGAGGTCACGGTTACAGGTGCCGGCAGCATTGCAAGACTGATCTGCGCTGGCCTCAAAACAGCGCGCGCGCGCATGTGTGCGTGTAGAAGTGGGTGGAGAATTTAACGTGCATGTTCATGTGTGTCTATGTGATGTGTGCGCGTCCTGTTTGTAGATCAGACCTGGCCGTGCCAATCCCCTTGTGTTCTGTCCAACGGTGTGAACTAATGAGCCCCGTATAAAAAGCCAATCAGAAGTAGACTTGCATCTCACTTTGCCCTCAACTTATTTTGATGCTTTGATCCTTGTTTTGTTCTTCCTCAAATATTTTTCATTCTTTTAGTCCTTTATTTATTCCCAACTACCTCTCTGGCATCCTGCCTTGCTCCCTCAGGCACCCTGTCTTTTTTCCTCTCTACCACACTAGCCAAACTCACAGTGACCCACATTGCACAGTCCCTCCTTCCTCCAAGGATTACCTCTCCTAATCTCTGAAGCTATTAAACCTCCAGGACAGCTCCACCCTTCACCTCTCCACCTCCTTCATTCCCTGTGGGACAGTCAAAACAACAGCTTGGAGGTCGCAAGGGGTACTCTCTGGGTATGAGATAAACCAGCTGGTATAAATGAGGGATAACAGCATTGCAGTTTTAGATGGAAGTAACTAAAGCTAAAGTATTTTGGAATTTCTTTGATTTAAATCACACGATAAACAGGCCATGCTTGAACAGAGTTTATGGCAACTAAGTGAGGCGATTAGATGATTTAACTTATACCTGGACTGCTGCTGTGTCAGATGTTTGTGCCTTAACAAGAGAGCCGACCTACACAAGAACACCAACGCCAAATAATCTGGGGGATTTATAAGGGTTTCAGCTGCCTGGGGGCACTCAGAGCCTAGTGCTACCCTCTCAGGCGCTGCACCCCAGATTACTGCTAATCAGGATTAATGCTTATACACTGTAATGTTTTCATTTCATAGCAGGGCTGAACAGTTATATCATGGATTTTTTATCAATTACATTGTTGATTATTTTACTTAATTAAATTACTTAAATACGATTAAACCCGCCAGATTTTCTCTAAGGCTAAACTGACATCTTCAAATTCAGTCCAAAACTCAAATACATTCTATATAGATTGCAAGAGTATACAATCTAAAATCATATTATACAGAAAAAAGCATCAAATGTTCACATCAGAAAAGTGCTGTCAAATCCTTTGCTGTCAACTGACTGATCAATTAATTAACTACACTTTCAGCACTAATAAATAGCATGTATTAATAGAAACTGTGTTGGCACCAGCATAAAATAAACCATGAATTAAGGGGTGTTAATTACTGAATGATTGTCTTACCCTCTGAGCGATTTCTCTCTCCACTATGCTGTCTTCTAAGGAGAACATCTCGGACACTGGCCTCTCTTTGACCGGCTCCTTCCTCACCCTCTCCTTCACACTGGTCAGGTCCGGTTCTGAAATGGATGGACCCAAAACCACTCCATTCACCCCACCCTGGTCCCCCCGGGTCAGTGTCCCACCACCACCTGCACCACCTCCTACGGGCCCGCCACCACCTGGGCTCTGCCCAGTTTTGAGAGCTCGGCCCTGGGCTTGGTTTGCCTCCATTGGCCCCTGGTTGCTCTGTGGTCCTTGATTATGGTTGTGGTGATGAGTGTGGTTGTGATTGTGGGTGCGAATTTGAGCATTGCTAGGAGGTCTAGGAGGACCAGGGTACTCTGGAGGGGGTTTGTTGGGCAGCTTGGCCAGAGCAGCCTGGAGCTGAGCACTGATGCTGATGTCCTCATTGAGACTTGGGATTTGAACATCCAGCTCAGGCCTCTCCTCTTCCTCTTCCTCCTCTTCTTCACTCTCACTACTGTGTATGAGCATTGTAGCATTGGAGAGAGTCTTTTGATGCTGGTAGGCCACCGGCCCAGGTGGCGCTACAGAAGCCTCAGGTGCTTTCTGGACAGGCATCTGTATGGGCAACTCCTGTGGCTGCTGAGGTGGAGGCTGCGGCTGGGGTGGAGGCTGAGGAGTTTGGGGCTGGGGCTGTGGAATGGACTGAGGCTGAGGGGGCATCACATGTTCTCTGAGAGTATTTCTCCGATGAAGGGGAGCATTCATGCCCTTCATCACCATGCCCTCCATCCCTCCTCCACCACCTCCTCTCATGCTGCTGATCACCTCCATGCTGTGTCTCTTGCCCAGCGTGGAGCGGTGCTTAGCAGCTGCAGTTAACGGTTCACTAACCTCCTGCAGGGACTGGTGCACCACGGACGAGCTGTCCGGCTGGAAGGTCTTCACCGACAGCTGCACCATGCGTGTAACCAGCTCTGGACTGCTGCCCCCGATGCAGCGGTGACGATGGCTGGCCAGGTCCGGGGTGCTGGTGGCCGGGCGGAAGGAGCTTGAAGGGTAAGGTGGAGGAGGGCGCGACATGTGGTTTCTCAGCATGTTAGCTGTAGCTGCATAGCTTCCCGCATTAGTCCCCTGTTGTTTGGTATTCGCCAGCTCTGGTGTACTGACAGTGTGAGAGATGGAGCTTCCTACACCTCCAACCCCGCTACTGCCTCCACCTCCATTAACACAGGGAGAATGACAGGGGCCCTGGCTGTTGGCTGGTCCTCCCTGATGAGGGCCATGGGACACGGCCTTACTGTAGCTGATCTGCAAGGCAAACATTCACAGAAAAACAGTGTAAGATGAAGAAAAGAGCAAGAAATGTACAAAATCAAACACAGATCCATCTCTACCTGTGGTGTGTAAGGTCCCGGGCTGGGCCCCAGGCCATGATAAGGGCCCCTCTCCCTCATCTCTGGCTGGCTATACACCAGAGCCTCAGGCTGGCGGTAAGCACACGCATTACTGATGTTCAGACTGCGCAGCGATTGGCTGTGGAGGTCATGGTGAGCGGGGAGAATGCGCCGCTTCTGCCGCATGACAGCATCGTACTCAGGTGTGGGTCGATAGGACGGAGCAATGATGGCGCTGTGGCGATGGCTGGGGATGTAGTCAGGGCGCATGAGCTCACTGCTGGGGATGCTGAGGTTGGAGGACATGGGAGAGGGCGGGACGAAAGTCTGGGAATGATTGAGAGAGCTCAGGCTGGGGCTGCTGTACATGCTTCCATTGGGCACGGTACCATTTCGGAAGGGAAAGTCCACCTGGCAGCGGTCCAGACTGGTCTCTGACTTGTAGTAGGGGTCGTCATGGAAGATACTGTCTAAAGATCAAAAAAGGGAGGAAGAGGAACACACAGTTAACATAGTGAAGAGAGAAAATCTAAAGAAAAGTACATAAATGAAAGGAAATCAGGTGTTTAATTGTTTAAGCTGTTGATGAGCAGTACTTGTGACACTGGTTGTACTGCAGTACCAACCACCTTGGAAAGAATTCTGAAAATGTTCTCCCAGTAGAAGTAGCACCAACTAAGAATACAGATTTGGAATATTTTCTTCCCAACATAATGAAGTGGTATGCATGTTATCCCTCATTATTCAACAAACAGAGCATTCTCTCGTGTGAAACTATCTCCAACCCACAAGCAGGCAGACATACATAATCTCCATCCACACACAAACGGAGTGTGATGCCTGAGGTCACACTGCCGAATGATCTCACACCCACACAGAGCAGCACACCCAGAATGTTTTCCACTCGCTCCCTTTTACTGTCGAGCCGACGTGAGTGAAGCTCTTCGGATTATAAGGCAGACTGAGTGTGTGAACAAGTCAATGAAAGAGTGAAGCACAAATGAGGTCACTGCCCTGTACCCCGAACTTTGGGATCTAATTGGCTGGGAGATTGTTAAAATCTCAAATGGGCTGAGTCACACGCCTGATGGGAAAGACACAATTAGCTCCATTCAAAATGCTTCTGTTATTATCAGGCAGGCTAAAAACTTAAATAACACTGTGGTTAACGCAGTGAGCTGGAGGGGCTGAATCCTACTCTAAATGTGTGTGTCTTTTCAACAGAACAGCCTTTCCTTCTATAAAAAACACTGTGTTAGTGTGTTAGTGTGTGTGTTTTACACATACCTTGAGAGCTCTGTGTGTCCTGGTAATGCTCTCCATACTGGGAATGCATTGACTGGAAGTTACAGGACTGAGGCCGTGGCTGCATGAAGAAACCCATTTAATGTAGACCAGTTAAAAATATGCAATTAGTTGTTATACTCCGTTAATTCAAGCACGTCATCATGGTCTGCACACATTGAAACCGCCTCTAAATAAACATTAAAAATGTCACATTGCAATATTTCCTAAGCAATAATGATTTTCAATAGGTATAATTTATTTGCATTACAAAGTACAGCCATTAGTTCCCTTTCTTTCTGTCTTAACAAATCAACACAACAGGTGACAGTGACCGACTCAGACCTACTCTAGGGCTGTGGAGCTGTCAACCGCCAATGCCTGTGGTTCTCTAGACAGACATCTGAGTGCTGGAGTGGACTGACTGAACAGCTATTGTGCCACATTTAGCCTTGCCATTGTCTGGCCAGCAGGGAGGGAGAAGCACAAATCACTGCCTTCATTGTCGCACCGGAAATCAGACCAAGCAACACCCTTGCAAACTTTCCAACAACACCCACCACACCACCAGCGCACGTTAAAACCAAGGCTCCATGGCACAATTAAGAGCTGCCCTGAGTGGGAGAGCAGGGTCAGATCTCTAACCACGGCCGTTTCTGTCTTCCTCACCAAATTCTAACTCTGTCGCCTGGCTGCTGGTCTCATTTATAAAAAGGCCAGAGGCAATAATAAGCAGGACTGTGTCTAACCACTGAGCAATAACCAGTAATATTGAACTATATTAAAAGCAATATTAAATCTTCTGATGGTACCAGAGACAGGCGGTGGGTCCAGGTGGGTCTCCTCCTGATGGGTGCAGGTGAGTGAGTGGGCCTAACGAGAAACGAACACATTAGGTGACATTCACAAACTACTGTAAGAGTACCGTTAACCCTCTAACAGCATTTCAAGATTAACGTTGTACAATCTCTAGTGGCCTTGAGACTCACTCTGCACAGATCTTGTTCTGTTTGTAGAATTTGTGTCTGGCCGTGAAAAGACGAGCAATGTACTTGGCCATTTCCATATCCTCCTGCAGATAAAAACACAGAGAGAAAAACATTGGTATTTCAAATGAACACAGCAGCTGTATTTGCAGAAAATCAAGAGTGAATTTGCCCCTTTATTTGTCTCTGTGCAGGGATATCTGGGAATGTGTTTGTGCTTTTTTTTTGGTTTAACTTCCCACTAGAAACCTTGTATAAAGCATGTGTGTGTGTGTGTGTGCTGAAACCACCTGCAGACACAACACTCACCATGTTAAAGATGATGGTATCGTCTCTGCTCGTTATCTCCACTGTGATGGCTGCCTTGTTGTGTGCTATGGTGCCAATGTCCTTCCACCTGTCACACACACGGAAACACACACGCACATAAGGATTACATCTTCCCACACATAAATCACAATATTTTCTTGCATATCAAATTATTTGTATTAGCCCCGCTACTACTTTGATCACAGATGAAGTCAAAAATCATACAGGCGACAAAATTAGATTATCACCAGGGGGGGACTTACTTGTGGAGCATGATGGACCTGCCATTTCTGTGTTTGACAAACACCCCAATGAAGGACACACCAATGAATATATCGTTGGTGTAGTTGTCCTGTGGAAGAGGAGTGAAATCATCGTGAATAAAATCTTTTCACAATCAAATAAATAGGCTACTCTGTAGAGAGGTGTGTGTGTGTGTGAGGCTGCGGGGGATCTGTAACTTATCTACCTTAGCAGGAAAGCTCTCCTGACCAAAGCCGTCCAGTTTCTCCACCTCCTTGATGTACAGCAGCTCTGCTTCGGCGAGCTGCATTCGACTGGAAAGCACAGGCAGATACAGGACCAGGTACTAGATATCTCATTGTCTCTGAATCTTGTTCATGCTCTCTTTCACATGCGCACACATGTACAAACAGTATAAAACGAAGCTGACAGTACCAGTGACTCTTGTGCTCCTCAGCGACTTTCTGGGTCCACTCCTCCAGCACCTCGTCTCCATTAGGCCAGTTCTGAGAGAAGAAAGAAGTGAACAAAACATTAGGCAGCAAATAAGAGACAGATGGAGGAGGGGAATAGGAAGAGGAAAAGAAAGGAAAGAGAAGCACGTGATGGAGAAATGATCAACTGTTGCGTTTCAATGAGAAACTAAACCCTAATCCATTAAAACACGGCGTCACTTGCTCTCTTTCTCCAACGCACAATCAAACAGTTTTGTAGCTGTAGTCAGTGGTGAAGCAATGAACATCACGTATCTGGCAATGTAACAGAAAAACAGCGTTTGATTTACTTAATATATTTGTTATCCACTAGATCTCTATCTCAGCCTATACTGTCACTCAGAGTCTTGTATATTCTTTTCTCTGTTCTCTCAGGTAGGCAGAGGCAGGACGTACACAGGTGACACAAGAATGTGTGCCTTCAGGCAACACAAAGAGACACACACACACACACATTTGAACAGAGAAGGTTTGAGGACTCACCACTGGGAAGAGCACGTACTCCCTGAGGAAGTCGTGAGACATGAACTGAGTGAAGTTTCCAAAGTCGGCTAGAAAATACAAACACACAGGATAATTAGCGTTTCCAATTAACACCAAGGTAAAAATCCATATTTTATTTTTTTCCACCATAAAGTTATAAAATCCCCCTGTATTCCAACAGTCAATAATACACACAACACCTTTGCCTTGTTCCAAGTAACATTATTTTTTTAAATTGCTAAGTAGCTAAAACTTTGCAGTTTTTTGTGTGTAGCTAATGGCGTATTTCCCCAGTTTTTCTAGGGTTTGCACAGTTGCCACATTATTACAGTATATTTCTACTTTGGCTAATAGTATTTGATTCAGAGTAACCAGAAGCTAGTTGTTAGCTTAACTAGCAAACTAATTAGTTACTCCCTGATTTATTCTACTCCCGTTCCTTGTTAAGTGTTACAAAAATAAATGTCTACAGAACACCAGTAAAATCCCCACCTGCACAACATCTCCATAACATGCTCAGGCCTCCAGATTGGGCCTGTGAGTGCATATTAAGTCTGTCAGACTAAAGGAAGTGTAGCGCAGGATCCTCATCTCCCGGCAGATAAGGGTCTTCCTGGTGCTACTAAGGCTAACCTCGGAAGTAGCGATAAGCTAACTGTGTGTTTACATTCCCCCTGAGACACACACAGCACCCAGGAACAAGAGCAAGGAGATGGAGGGAGGCTGTGTGTGTGTGTGTGTGTGTGTGTGTGTGTGTGTGTGTGTGTGTGTGTGTGTGTGTGTAAGACTGATACCATAGGAACTCAAGTGGACTGGGCTCTCCCAGTGGTATGCAGCCATATTAGGTAGTGAAGTCAAGATGACCTGAGAAAGTGTGAGTTTGTGCTCACTCTGTCTCTCTTGTG
The DNA here is from genome assembly GCA_036023855.1 of Gadopsis marmoratus. Classification (NCBI taxonomy): domain Eukaryota; kingdom Metazoa; phylum Chordata; class Actinopteri; order Centrarchiformes; family Percichthyidae; genus Gadopsis; species Gadopsis marmoratus. The sequence continues at coordinate 6,093 of JAVQJF010097074.1, read as the reverse complement.
CTGCCTGTCTCCCTCTGGTAGAGGTGTGTGTGTGTCTCTTACCTTGTATTGCTAGGCCAGCTAATCTGATCCCCTGCTCTACTGTGCAGTGGAGACGTCCATCCAGCACCTCCTTCTTTACCTGCAGGTAATACTGATACCTAGAAAGAAAGAAAGAACAAAGATTCATTCAGATGAGATGCTGCCCTGTTTAAGTGTGACACTGTAGTTGGAAACATTTTATTGTGACAAGAAATGAATATGTTTTAGCAACACTAGCAGCTAGCAGAATCTAGGGATGGCAATATAGATCCGTCGGTCAGTCTTTCCACCACCACTTTGGTCCAGACTGAAATATCTAAACATTTATTGGATGGATTGTGCTGAAATCTGGTAGACATCCATGGTCCCCTCAGGATTAATTGTAACAACTTTGGTGATGGCCTGACTTTTCATGTAGCTCTACCATCAGGTCTAAATTGTCATTTGTCCCAATATTTATTACCAAATACCTGCAAACCTAATGACATTCCCATCAGTTTCATGCTAATTAGCAATGGTTAGCATGCTAACACTAAACAGAAAATAATGAACACGGGAAACATTATACTTACTACACATCAGCATGTTAGCACTGTCACTGTGAACATGACGTTAGCATTTATGTCAATGCTGTGCTGTGACTAAATACTGCCTTTCTATCAGCTGAACTGTACAAAAATCGGACTGTGTGGGTGGTAGCATAGGCACTCTTATTAGATTTCAGAAACTCACCAGAATTTGGTTAGTGGTTAATGTTATTTTTCCAACTAGCCACACTGAACACCACTTATTTAAAATAGAGTTGGAAAACATGATGAGTTTCATTTCAAGACATTTATCCAAAGGGAGAGCTGTGATCACGGCGTTGCACATTAGCAACTGGAGGATTGCAAACATCCACTGAGACACCACAGAGAGACGTACTCTTCATGCTTCTGGTTTGTGCAACAGAAAGTATGCGTCAAGACAGTATTGGCAACAGCACTAGCCAGTCAAAACAATGCCAGAGAAGACTGTTGCAGAATCCAAGTGAGGAATGAGTGAATCACTGCTATTTGAAATACCAGTGATTCATTTCTGACTTGAGAGGAATGCCAAATGTATACCAGTAAGGACTAAACAACACAAATTTATAGGTCTGTAAATTTTCAGCTAACAGCAAGCGTGTGACATGGAGCTGACGCTAATCAGGACTGAGTTTAATCTTAGGTAGGACCAACGCAAGCTGGACAAAAGAAGAGAATCATAATTGCTGTGTGAATGTGAGAGAATCTGGTGACTGTGGTTTTGGGCCGTGGTGGTTTTGCCAAGTGTAAGCTGATATGATGACACTGATCAGATTGTTGAGCCCACTTGCAGCCTTCACATAACGTGGTGAAAGTCCCGAAACCAAGAGGCCGAAAAACACGGAGTCCCTTAAGCTTCTGGGCTCCTTTTGTCCGCTTTTAGCTGTGGTCCAACTGGATGTTTGTCTTTTGGAGAATGGAGTGGCCACACAGGAGGAAAGGGAGAACTGTCAGGGTGACCAGGCTTAGCTGCATAAAAACTCGCACACCGTTTCCTGTTTGTTGCCATGGTGGCCACAGGCAGAGTCTTTCCAATGTGGGCTGCGAGACACCTTTTCTGACGTGCGCACACACAGTCAGAAAGAGCTCTGACAGTCCACGCCAGAGTACACAAACGTCTATGTGGAAACCACTGAGCTATACATGCGTAGTCATTCACTCAGTCTTCCTCTCCCTCAAACATATACATCATTTTGACTTAAATCCTCAATTCCTCCTTTTCCTTTACTTCTCGTTCATTCATTAATCCCTCTGTACTATTATTTTACCCTCATAGTTTCAAAGTTTCATGCCCAATTCCTCCTTTTCCTTTACTTCTCGTTCATTCATTAATCCCTCTGTACTATTATTTTACCCTCATAGTTTCAGAGTTTCATGCCCTCCTTTTTACATCCTCACATCTTTCATGTTCATATTCTTCTTCACATTCTTCCCCCCCCCCCTTCTTCTTTTCTTTTTTGAGCTCCACCTCAGCGTACTCCCGGGCCTATAATCGGACCCCGCCCTCCTCCCTCACCCTGTCATTACACCCGTTGGCTAAGTTGCCATTCCGTTCCCGTGGCAACCCTCTAATTAGCCAACCCCAACCGCCGCGGCTGCAGCGGGGGGGAGGGAGCTTGATGCGGTCTGGAGGGGAGGAGCCTCGCGGGACACAAAACCCTTCAAATGATTGTGGACTTTGTTTTTACAAACCCTCCATGTTTTCCCAGCGCTCTCTGTATGGGGTCTGGGGAAATGTTGAGGTTGACAGTGGTTGGTTCTCATTCTGAGGTTCAATGGTAACACCATCATGGTGTTTATACATATGCAAGGCCAGTGGTGGCGAAGCAGACGGTAAACTGTTGGAATAACTATGAACAAGTGAAAGTGTGACAGTGACCAAACAGCTACAAGACATCTTATAGAACAGTGGTTCCCAACCTTTTAGGCCCTTGACCCTTAAAACAAACATCTGTCTACTTGTAAACCCTGTACACAAGTTGCACAATACCTACAGGCCAGTTAAACCAAAGGGTGGTTATTGCTTCTCAGTTTGTTTTATTTGTGAATAAGCACAAATATGAAAAAAATAAACCCAATGAACACATATCTGTATGGCAACACATCTAGAACTATATATATATATATGAAGATAAATTATCAGACAAGATAAAGGACTGAAGTATCACAGCTCCTAACAAACTAAGTTGCACACGGTTTTGACTGACAGTCTGAAAGGTTACACCATCTCTTGGAGAGTACTCCATTTATCATAGGTAGGTTGTGTTAAGTTAAGATAGTTAGATAGATATCTTAAGTTAAAATAGTTACCTTGCTTAGATTTTTGTTAATGTTTAAAAATACTGAACATATATAGCATTATTTCCAGCTCTTGAGTCTGTTATTTTGCCAGTTATCTGATGATACAAAGTACACCGTATAGCACGGGGGCCTGGCTCTGCCACATTTTCAATATTACTACCAGGCAGCTAATGCAAGAACACTGGTTTACTGTCAAGATAAAGAACGAACCATAAATAAAACAACAATTATTTTGTCTTTATATTTCCTTTCTCATATTGGCTCACTTCTGATATGTTTGTCCTGTTCAATTACAGTATATACCGATTAAATATATAGAACTGTTGGCTGATTGTTTGGTTGAAATTCTGGCTGGATCTCATTAGTTGGTATAAAAAAAAAAAGATTTATTGTTTATGATCCATCAGTACACATTTAGGTTTGATGTAAGTTCAATGTAATGCCATGCAAGCCTCAAGTAATGCATGAGGCTTAAAACAGCACTGGCAGGCATCTGTACAATGTTTGTGTTTGAAATGATCCTAGCCACATACAAAGTCCACACGCTGCATATTGAAGGATGATTCAATTACAGAAAGATATACATCAATTTGGAGAGAAAACACTCATTGAAGTTCATGTCTCAATGATTCAAATAAAAACAGACTATCCTGTCCTCAAATATGTTAATAGTTTGCAGACAATGATCATAAGATAGCCCGTACAGCAATAGTTATTATTCTCTAACAGGGTTTTCTGCTTCACTATTGAGCTATTGTAGCCATTGTGAATTATGCAATTAGCAACAATGGTAAAATTACATTTTGAAAATACATATCCTTCCTGAAACCGTGTCCCCACTACTCTAGTGGTGATGATCTACAGAACACAATGTCAACAGCTTTTATGAGACTATTGCTTCAGATGTTGACAGTGAGGTCTGTGGCTTATCCAGAGTAATGCTTGTTTCTGGAGAGACGTATTGCATATTGCATTAAATTCCATTTACCTTTATCGTATTGGGATGGGAGCAGGAATCTCAGGAACATCTCTCAAAACCCTGGGCTACTAATACCAAAACATTTTCTGCATAGCTAGACACCACTAGAGGTAAGTGAGAAAACACATATTATAATGTAATCATATTCTGGCCACAAATTACTCGTAAGCCTACAAGTAACATGTCCACAAAGACGTCATTATGGCGACACACACCTGGCGCGTATGTCATGATGACATCACTACGGTGTAATAACAGGTGAATATACATACACAGAGATGAGGTAGAGCTTTCCTTACTAAGAGTTACTTGTGACTTCCACCATGGCAGAGTGCTCTGCTGGCACTCCAGGCAGCCACACAGGCACAAAGAGCCCTTTATGTGCCCACGCATGTTAAAGCCCCGCTCGAGACATGCTGCCAGATGTCCAAGTGGCCCGGACAACAAGCCTGCGAACATATGTGCATGCATGAATGAATGTGTGTGAGTGTGTGTACATATGCCTCAACCCCTCCTCCTCCACCTCTGTAGTGGTATGACCCTCAACACTGGATGGGTCCAGACTGCTTGTGTGGGAGGCAGGAGGATTTCACTTTGAAATGTGTTGAATCAGCAAGCGGCACAGCAGAGTACAGCTGTGTGTGTGTGTGTATTTTCAGCGATAACTGAACTGAACAAAGCTAGGATTTCAAGGCTGTTGGTGCTGTTAGCCTTGGGGGCTGCTGAGGCCAGCTGGTCTTGCTCCGGTCAACAGCTCTCCGTTTAGTTTAGTTACTTTCTCTCTGGGCAACTTTGTCCCTCTGTATCAGCGAGCCAGGTGGAACAGAAGGCTTCAAACACACACACACCTTCTGCAAGAACTCAAAGATTTACAGAAATAAACCAGAAAGAGGTGGTACAGGATATCTAGTTACAAGTAAGTAATACATACGAGGTAGCATGGGATTAGTATGAGAGGCGGTTAGGGGGTCAAACACTTACTGTGCAACTGACTGTGGATGATATACCCACACACACACACACACACACGCACACACAACGAGCAGTCATTCGGTTTCAATACAAATACAATGAAATAGTCCTCCACACCAAAAACCCCCAAACAATTTGATTAAGACCAGTAATGTGAGAAAGGCATCACTTTGATTTATGTGTTTACATGGGCTACAAATGCAAGTCAAGCGTCATCCTCCAGTGTTCAACTTCAAACCCAATCTCTTGCTACTGTGAATTATTCTATGAAACTATGAAACCATGATGTGAGGCATTGTCTTTTATTAGCTTCAACACTGTACACTGTACTGTAGCATGTAAAAAAAAGAGTGGAAGATCTTGACAGAGAACATATCTTTCGCATGCACTGTCAGGCAATTGGATTTATATGTGTGTTGTAAAAGATGGAAAAAACTAATGAACGTGTTTGACGTTTTTACAATTGCATCACGGAGATCTCTTCATTGTGTTCTATTTTAGAGCAATAACTATGAGCATCATTTCATTAACATAACCGAGAGTGGTGTTTACATGGGCTCCAACCTTCTAACATTACTGCCTTAATTGCTTGATAACTGAATTATTGGTGTGAATATGTAGCCCGCACACACACTTTAGCCTCCTGTTCTGGGTCATTTTCACAGCTGCACGGAAGGGAGGAAGAGCGGGAAGGAGAAACAGATGAATGGATGGACAGGAAGAGAGGGAGATCTAGTATCAGGTTACATATCAGTCAAAACACTGAACTTCAAAGAGCTGACCACGTTCTAAAACTCACATCACTTTCTCAGTAAATCTCATTTTGAATGTCTCATTTCAGAAGAGACTGTCAGCACTCTGTCTTTCTGGTTTCTGGCAACAACTTACAATGAATTTGATTATAAAACCTTGTAGTCTACAAATTTTACAAATGCTTCAAGTTCGGGTTCGCTACCAGAGGCTTGGGAGCTTGAGGGTTCTGCGCAGTATCTTAGCTGTTCCTGGAATCAGATTCCGTGGAATCTGTTGGAGCCACTCTCCCAGTTTGGGGGTCACAGCCCCGAGTGTTTACCACGGGGACCACTGTTGCCTTCACTTTCCACATCTTCTCTAGCTCTTCTTTCAGTCCTTGGTATTTCTCGAGCTTCTCGTGTTCCTTCTTCCTGATGTTGCTGTCGCTTGGGATTGCTACATCCATCACTGCTGCCTTCTTCTCCTGTTTTTCCACCATTATTATGTCCGGTCGGTTCGCCA